>JAQFZM010000054.1:0-66275 GCA_034695785.1 Galumna obvia
TACACAGAGTTGTGCTCACATTAGTTATCAGAAATTGTGGTAATTTTAGCTTATCGTATAACTTGACGGGTGAGTCCTTAGCCCATTCCAGGTGTAGTTCACTCGTTGTCTTTGAGACTAATGTGAGAATTGTTTGCAAAACATCGGAAATTAAAACATTATTTTTTTACAGAAATTTATATTCAGTTAATAATTAAAGAATCAGTTAATAAGTACTCACATGAGGCCAACTCAATAGCACAGGTCTGAGAGTCCATTGGGTACCGGTAAAGGTCCATCATACATGAGAAACGTAACTTGAGCCTAAATAATTCATTTTATCTAGATTATTTTTTGTTGCTTTATTAGAAACTTTACAAATGAGTCTCATGTGATCTCATTCTGAAATTATTGTCATATATTCTATGATTACCCAAATGTTACTAAAAATAGTATCTCTGATCAGATTTCGACATAACCCATTAAATATACGTTAGGCCCTCTCATTAGGTCATACCTCTGGCTATATATCTATCGTCTAATAATATGAAAGGGATACCATTTCGTTGATGTCTTCACATTCCTGTGTATTGCATAGATTTCATAAGAATTTATATGCATTCTATCGATTTATAGACTCTTTTATTGCTGTTATAGAAAAAGAGTTGATTTAGAAAAATAGGGAATAAAACAAATTCTACTCAAAAACTTTCTTTTACTTTCATTTACTAAACAAAACTAATGAAGAAAAACGGTTTTTTCAAAACTCTTTTTCTATTCCTATCTTTTATTTAATTCCAATACTATTACTGATTCAGGTTTTGTATATCATTGTCTCTCAAGTGCTACAAATAATGATTGAATCAAAATACTTGACTTTTGCAAGAAACCCCTAGGTAATTAAGTCTGGTAACCAGTCTTTTCAATTACAATGAAAGTATTTTCTTATTTTTCATACAAATAAAAGAAAAGATTTACTTTAGTTTAATATAATTTACAATTAAATTGAATGATATATAAGTGTTCTTCTGAGTGGTTGTGCTGAGCAATGTTTAATACTTGAGTTAGCATGCTCAAATTAAAGAGAAGTTTATTAAAAAAAAGCTATTTATAGAAAAAGTTTTACTTTTAAGAGGATATTAAGAAAATTTAGAATAAGTTCTCAATTTGTTGATAAAATTATCAAGTTGGTTTTATATTGATTGTCTTGTTTGGAAGTTCTACTGAATTTAACAAGTTAAATCAAGTGAAAAATTGAGTGTAGTCATAATCCTTGACAATATTTTATGACTTTATTCTGAGTTTATAAATGTTTGTCAAAAAAATCGATGTTTGCCTTTAAATTACTGTAAGTTTTATCTGATATACGACTGAATAATGTATTTAAAAATTGACTCAAATTTATGGCAAATGTTATGAATTATAAGAATAATAGGAGTTTAGATAATACTAATAGTGTTTATTCTCTGAAAGCAAAGTATTGATTAGCGATAATGACTGTACAGTACCTCAACATATATAGAATTTTGCCGCCCGTCTCGAGTCTGACCAAAACATTGGGAACCGTCACGTATTGGAATTCTGCGGTCTTTGCGTTCGCGAAGAATACCTCCGGTTTCCAAATCATTTGCACTAACTTTGGATCGTTTAAGTCGAGAGCGCGCGAACCGTTGCCTGTCCTGAGTCTTGAATCGAACCAACTCTGACGCAAATAAAGATCCACCTCATAGTCCATAGATTCCGGATTTATTGAACCGATAGACCGGATAAATATTTCACATGTTACTATTGTCGGAATACCTAGAATATTGATGGAAATATTTGAGCAATTTTGAAATTTTTCATATTTTAATGTATAAAATACAGAATATTTTGAATTCCCTTTGCGTTGAAAAATGATTATTAAAATTAAAAACAAAATAATTGAGAATTTAAGTAATGGTTTGTGTTTTGGGAATTAATTTCTATTATATCTGTAATTCTATTAATTGCGTGAATTAAGCTAGATTATTTAGCTTTATTTGGCTATATATTATCATGTTAACTTTTCTTTTTCCCACGAGAATTGTTTAACGAGAAATTATTTCTCTCAAAAAGTATTTCGTTTTATATTATTTTACATTAAAATAATTGTTTCTCAGATTTAATGCTTATATTCTTGGAATGAATACAATTTTTATTTTTTGAGAATTACTTTCAAAGTATTTCTTTCAAAAGTGTATACAATGATTGCATCTTATTATCACTTTTAACACAAATTGAATTACCAAAGGATTTGAGCTTAACAATTGCTAAGATTATATTGAAAATCATACGTTTCTTAAGAAATTTAATCAACTATTCAATATATCTAAAACTGTTTTTTACTGGCATGACCAAGGTGTTTTGACTTATTAGCAAGATTAATTTGAAATTATTCTTATATTTAGTTTTTTTTCTTTTAATTGTTTATCTAGCTCATTTTGAATATTTAGCTTTTTATTTATTCGATTAAATACTTAAATTAAGGTTCTTGTATTACCAAGATATTTTCTCTATGCATTACCTTGATAGTTTGACGAATAATAAAAGAAAAAAGAATCTATTGATGAGTAAAACCCCTTAATATTACTTTTTATTGATAGGAATTTTCAGAAATTACAGTCATTTCATCTAAAATAAAGACTTTTTTCCTTTGGATAATGACTTCAATTTATTTTCCTCTAATCTATGAATCACTGAATTGAATGTCAAATACAAGAGAGAAGTGTTGAGAGAAGTAATGATTGCATTTCAATGATATTCGACTTTTCTTAAGATTTCTTTCGATAAAATACAATAAGTATTGAAACAAACAATAGAAACAAAGCACTTGACTGACAGTTTTTATCACTTTATGGCAGTTCCTCATCAGATGTGTGTCAAAAGACCAGTACTTATATTAGTAATTCAGTGAAACATATTTTCTCTTTGGCTTAAGTTTTGGTTAAAGTTATCTAAAGTATTTTTTTGAAGACAATCTAAAGCCAATTATATTGGATTGAATCTTGGCAGATTTACTCTTGAGATTTACTAATATCTAGCACACCATATAGAACAGGGATGGGCTCAGGGATAAGCGAGAATTTCTTTTATTCGGTGAAATTGCAAATTGCCTTACAATAAGTGACAGCACTTGTGTTAAAGACAGGAACTCATGTCTTAATTGCATTGATGTCAAAGATTATGGCACAGAATAATAAGAAAAATTGTGATTCGCGTCACTACTCATTGATGGCCATCTGAATATTGATCTGGGTAATCAATGTGACCAAGGTCACATACAAGAATGATGAATTTTATTTAATTAAATGTTTGAGTTAATTTAAACTTATTGATTTAACTTGTTAATTCTTGTGAAGTTAATATAATGCGAATTTTACTATTAAAAAACTTGCCTAGATCAATCATTGGACAATTGGTCACATTTGTCACTTGAGAACAGAATTTGATTAAATCTCTAGTATTGAGTCATTCAGTCATAAACTGAAACATTCAATCATTTTAAGGGATGTCCAGAAAAGGATTGATTATTCCCTTTGGTTTTAGATAGAACACAATTATTCATAAAGTGCCTTGGTCACTCCTGTGAATTAACCACTAAACGATTTAATTAAGTAAAGTAGCTAGACTAGAATACTTTATTCCCGGCAATTTATAGAAGACTTTTGATTGACTTACCCAAATGACTGGTGGGAAGGGCTCTTCTGTCATAATTTTTTAACAGATGATCCAATTGATTCAAATCCGATCCACTGCTCTCTTTAGACCTAAATTTGAGGCGAATATTCTCTTAAGAATTTAATCAATATTTTATTCTAAAATTAAGTGATTTTATGTGAGAAATGTTTCGAAACACTTATCGCACAATTAAGTCAACACATCATAAGTTGTGAGGGAAAGACTTCTCTTATTTTAGAGAACAGAATAGAAGAGAAGGCACTTAATTGGATAAAACAGTGAATGTGTTGAAGGAATGCATAAAACTGTCGCCAAATATAACCGAGAGATGAATTAATGCATTAAACTGAAAGTAATTATCTTCTGAATGGCTTTCTCTTATTAAATGAAAGTTGAGTTCATTCGTTGCTTTCATTTTTGATAAATTAGTGGTCATTTCCCGAATGCATTGGGTTTGGGATTAGATAACACTATTGAAAACTTTCTCTAAAATTTAATAAATTTCCAAAATTATTTAAACAATGAATCAATTTTCCTCATATATTATAAATTTATGTGCTTGGTCAATTTTTAAGTGTTATTTTATATATAAGGCACTCAAAAATTTTCACTCTTTTTATTTTTTATTTCTAAAAGTCTTAACACATTTCCAATTATATAAACGGTGTTTAAAGGATCACATTTGAAACTTTTCAATTAGGGTAAACTATTCGATTGAGACATACTGAGACCTAACCTAGTAACTTGGTTATCCTAAAAAATTAAAATGTGATCCTCTCAAAAGGAATTGGATTCGAGTTTAAGTCCTTAAAAAGTTATTAAAAAAGACAAAAAGAGTGAAACTTTTGGAATTCCTTAATAAGTAATAAACCCTTTCATTTCACACATTCTTGTGATGAATAAGAATATTTGAGCAAGCTAATCTCTTGCATTATTCATTATGGTAAGCTATTAAAGTATTTGATCCAGCTTATTTGGCACTTGAATAAGCTTTAATAAACTTGGAGATTTTTCTTTGTTGCAATTTTATCATATTTCACCAAAGCTTAAGTTTAATACCTTGCTAAATATTAAACAGAATTTTATTCAAAAATAAATGGATGACATTTTCAAACAGCGTTTCAATTTATTTATTTTTCTTTCAAATAAAACATATCTTTGTTTTCATTGATTAGTTTGAAAAGACTTAGGGCTAAATCCATTGTCAAAAGTGAATTTGCAAGTTTTAATTTTTAATTTTCCATTTCATAGATTAAATATATTTGAGTTACTCTTCTCTTCGATTTGAATTTATGTGGAACTGTTTGTCAGTACTTCTTAAGAACCAATTCTTTAATCATAAAATAGAATTCCTTTTATTGTATTTAATTTCATATTCAGATCACATATAAATAGGAATCGAAACATACATCAGATTTAAATCTCTTTTGCAAATACCTATAGTAGAGGACAAAATTGAATTTCCTTTTTCTTTATCTCTAATGGCTTTTATGAAATACCTTGTTACTTTATTGGTCTTTATCTCTTATATTTGAGTGGATTTTGTTTTTGTTATTACAATATTATTAAAATTAAATATATTTTATTTGAATTACAGTATATTATATTGAATTCATTCTATTTTTATAACTTAATATTCGAAATTTCTATTGTAAAATCCCCAAGGTTATTGTCTAGGGAAAAAAATTAAATTATTTACGATTCTTGGTTGATTCAATATGAAATGTATAATAATTCTATAGATATATACTCTTTTTATATATAAAAAGATTTCTGTATATATTAAACATCTGACAGTGTTTGATAAGAAGCTGTCTTATACCCAGAATCAATTTATTGCTAGATGATTGATTTTGTAAGGAATCTGAAATATAGTTTTTTCCCTTGAACATTTTATTTGGCGAAATAGTTTGAAATAAAAGTTCAAACTTAATTTGTTTGGTCCACTTTTGTTGTATTTTTTATGAGAAATACAATCAATTTAACAATAATTGAATCAATTCTCGAATAAACATTGAATTCCAATGAATTTAAATATATTTTTTTAAAATAAAGTCAATTTAACTTAAATTTATTCGAAAGCAATCTTTTTAGAGTATTTTCAATTTGATCTAGTTAGAAAACTTTTTAAAGTGCTCTTTTAAAATTTGTATTCTATAAAAATTGTGAACATTTATTCCTGGAATCAATTGATTGAAAACTATAATTTTGAGTAAAAGCTTTTGAATGTTTAATTTATTGGAAGTATTTCAAGTGAGTTACACCATTGTATCATACTAGGTTTCCCATGAAAATGTATATCTAAATCGACAATAATAATATCCTAGGCTGTGTTTTAACATCTATCAACTTTTTCTTCCTTGATTACAATACATATATATTAGATTTTATTGCGAATCCTTTTCTCCGAAAGTATTTCCTCAAATGAAAGTTCCTTTTTTTGTTCCAAGAATTCTAAGTATATTTGGTTAGGGTGAGCAAGGTATATTTTTACCCTTTTGATCACCAGTAATTTTGCGTTTTTTTTATTATATATTACAAATATTCTTGTTAAAATATGATCTAGTTAATAATTATAACTGTAATTATTGTGATTTGATTGTACTATGACAATAGCTAATTTGTTGAAATAAACCTTGGTTACATTAGGTATCAGATAACCTCTTTTTGTTTTTCTAGGTTAGGATTTTGTGGATAAATTCAATTTCTATAATCGATTTTTTCGTCAAAAGTTGTTAGCATTGAATCGTTTAGAAGTGAATCGATACTAATGTGTCGTTTTATGAATGAAATAAGAGCTCTGAGACACGTCTGATGTCAGTCTATATTTTTTCCAATAATACCTTCCCTTTAGAGTCAGACTCAACACAGAATTACTAAATAGGCTTTAAAAACAAAAACCAGTAAATGAATTATCAGAAGAAATGGTCTTAATTTTAGTGAAAAACAAAATTATCCGAACCATTAATCCGAGCACTACTGACACTAAATTTTATGTGACTCTCATTATCTTTATTAAAATTACCCATTATAAATCATAATTAGCTTCAGTGGCATAATTTTCTTTGTTAATCGATAAAATAGTCATTTGATCATGGTTAAATAATCTATGATATGTGAGTCGAACTTAATTTTTTGGTTTTTAATATTTTATTAAAAAAAATTTTCATTGACTGACATTTGAATTAATGGTAGAGTCAGCCATAAAATGAAATATACATTAGAGCTAGATCATTTTACCTTTTTTAAGTAATTTGTTATATAACCCAGATTCTCAAATACCATGGTATTTTTTGGGCTATTTTGTTATGATTTGTCAGATATAACAAATTTTTTTTAAATTTATCCATTGACTCCTAAATTCAGTCATAAGTGAAAAGTTATCAAGCTTGTTTTTTTAATAATTATAAAATTGTATTAAGAGAATTGACACGAAAAGTGAGGTATATTTGAAGTATTTTTAATATTAGATTCAAAGATGAAAAGTTGTGTCAAAGTTTTGGGAAACTCTAATGTAAGAGAAATATTAAAGAAAAACTTGTCTTAAGTACTGAACATCAAAAGTAGACTTATTTGAGACTTATTTGAGTTCACTATTAAATGGTTAACCCATTGGGTATATTAAATGGTTATTATTCCTAAGAGCAAATGACATTTTCTCAATTGATCATGGTATTTTTAAGACTTTTCAGATTACTTCTAAGATTACTTTTAAGATTAAATTAGATAATTATTTCTTTTGTATCAAAATAAGCATGGTTAGAATAAGCATTCAAGTAAGCTTACTTTCAAGCTAGATTATTAGCATGAACAAATTAATAATAATTATTAATAACATTTAAACCTTTTCCTAACCATAAAATAGTGTTCATTCTGTGCTCATTATAATGGAAGTCATAAAAGAATAGACAAATGTTAGCCTTTACTCAATTCCTTTACGCAATTGCGATCAAAAACAAGTTATGCATTCCTTTAATTGTGATTTAGATTACAATTTATTAATTATTATTATATTCGCGTAACTAATAAAATATTAAGTTTTAATTGTTTTTAATAATTTCCAAATAAAACAAATATATTTAAATGATTTTAGAGCGACACCGGATCACCCGTTTGGCAATACTACCTTGGTCGTGCTGTTCTATTTGGTATATTTTGTTGGTCTGTATCTTTCCCTTCTTTTGGTTGTCAAGAGGAAACTTACACTAATTATTACACTGATCTTAACGGCACTGAAGTTACAAATTTGAAAGAAGTGCAATCTCTAATAACCTGGGTGCCTATGATGATGGACTGGTTCATCAATGTCACAAACTTTTATTAGTTAACCAAGTTTAATTTACACATCCACAGTAAATTCTCTACTTAAGCGGAAACAAGTTATGATTCAATTTGTTTCACATATGTTTTCCTCCTCTAACCCGTAATATAGATTTAATACAACAAAAATATTAGTTTTGATTACATTCAAAGTTATTCTTATTTAGTATATTTTTTTAAGTCTTTTCTTAATAATTAAAAATCTGTTGATTAAGAAAACAGTAAAATGAGATTTAAGTCAATTATTTTTAAGAGTATTTTACAATAAATGAAATATTATTCCTTTTATTATTAATTTATTTTATTTCATTTAAACTAATATTTGTTTCTATTATAAAGTTATTCTCATTTCGTTTTATTTTTTAAGACTTTTTTAAGACATTAAATATTGAATAAAATGTTTTAATTTTAGAAACATTTGAACCAAAACTATATTAATGACAAACTATACATCTTTTGAATTTAAATGGTTTTATTAGGATTAGGGATAGGAATATTTAAAATGCACGCTTAAAATAATAGCAAGCAATAGGTCAGTAATTTTTCAATATAAGTTTTAATCGAGTTTTGACCATGAAACAACGTTTAGCAAGGGTCAATCATTTTAATACAACTAATTATTAAAGGGTTTATTTTTTTAATGAACTAGGTAATGATATTTAGAAGAAGTTAAAAAAGGGCACCCAATTCCATTCGCTACTTATATTATACATAAATATTATTTATTATTGAGTTTAAGTATTTTTTTAGCTTTAATTGAAATCATAAGATATTTATTCTAAAATTGTTTTAAATAAATAGAATTATAAATAAATATAGATTATAGACTATATTATAGATTCTATCGTATATACAGTAAATATACTCAATAGAATAGAGGAAATTAAATCATTCGGTTTATTATAATTGTCAATCCAATCTAGGAACTCAATGAAAATTAGTGGGGGTCCCAAGTTTTAATCAATTTTCGAGTCCTCAAAAGGACTTCCAACTCGAGTCTCGAAATTATAAGTTATTAATTCATTCAAATTTAGTTTTAAATTTAAATATAAAATAAAAGGAAATTGTTATATAATATTTAATAAATTGATCTTGGTTTTATTATATTAATAATATTTTTGAAATATATAATTTATTAAAATATTTTTAATAGTTTAACACATATAATATTTACCAGGGATGGCGAAAGGATCGAGTCCTAGGTGGGGTATTTTGGCCAAAATGCCAACAGATCTAGTGTCTGTCCATAGACGCTAATGTTAAGGGTCCCAAACTTCCGGAATACCCCCCTTTCGCCATCCCTGATATTTACATAATTTACTAATATTTTGAATAAATGGATACTTGGCTCACCTCTAATACAAAAACTTATTATTAATATTTTCAATATATAAAAAAGAAACATGATTAATTAATTCATTTTAAGGATTTGCATATATTTCTAGAAATTAAAAAATTCTTTGAGTTTAAGTTAAAAATATTTATAATTATAAGTAAATAATAAATGAATTGTTTTGTTACAGACGGAGACAATGATTGTTTTGACCAAGCTGATGAACAAAACTGTCCGCCTATTATATGTTCAACAAATCAGTTTCAGTGCGCAAATCTTAAACAATGTATTCATGAAAGCTATCACTGCGATGGTGTCAATGATTGCGGCGACGGTTCCGATGAAAAAGGCTGTCCTTCTTTGTCACCGAATCAATGCGACGCTGAAAAGCAATTCCAGTGTCAGTCCTCACGAATATGTATTCCCAAATCCTGGTTTTGGTATGCATTCCGTTTTCTATATTTTAAGAATTGTTTCTCAATTTTATATTCTCTTAAAGTGATGGTAACCCCGACTGTGAGGACAGTAGTGATGAACCGCCCACTTGTGGCGAAATAGAGTGTCCGAGTAATCATTTTAAGTGCAATAATTCCAAATGTATTTTCAAGTCATGGATTTGTGACGGAAGCGATGACTGCGGAGATAACTCAGATGAAGATCAGCGCCACGCATGTGGGCCCACCTCTTATGATTGTCCCAGTGGTCAATGGATGTGTCCTAACATTACAGACCGATGTATTCCCATAAAAAAGATCTGCGATCAAAGCCTTGACTGTCCCAATGGAGCTGATGAGGGACCCGCTTGTGATCTACAGTCGTGTTCGAGTAATCAATGCACACATGACTGTAGGCAAACCCCTTTTGGTCCACTTTGTATATGTCCTTCGGGAGAGAAACTGAATGACACCCGAACTTGTATTGATATCGACGAATGTTCTGTTTTGGGGACCTGTAGTCACAAGTGTTTCAACGAAAAGGGATCGTTTAGATGTCTGTGCGAAGACGGCTATCGTTTAGAAAATAAAACTCATTGCAAAGCAGTGAATCGGAGCAGTGCTTATCTCGTTATTTCTAATCGTCGATCAATTTTGGTGGCCAACATCACTAATATATCACTCGAAAGGGTTCCCGTAAGGGTTGAGAACGTTGTGGCCACTGCTTCTGAAATGGTTTCCGGAACTATTTATTGGTCTGATATGCACTCAAAGAAAATCTTTAGAATGAAAAAGGGATCGACTGAACCGGAAATAGTTGTGGGCAGTGGACTCGATTTAGTGGAAGGACTGGCAGTTGATTGGATCGCTAATAATCTCTATTGGGTTGACTCAAGACTCAAAACTATAGAAGTGTCGACTATAAATGGCAAAAATCATATCGTCCTTTTGGCACAGAATATAAGTCAGCCCCGAGGTATTTGTTTAGACCCTCGAGAAGACGCCCGAATATTGTTTTGGACCGATTGGGGAGAAAATCCTCGCATCGAAAGAGTAGGTATGGATGGAAGTATGCGTAGAGTTATAGTCAGTACCAAAATTTATTGGCCGAATGGACTGACTTTAGACATTCCCACCCGAAGAGTATATTTCGCTGATTCGAAGTTGGATTACATCGACTTTTGTTATTATGACGGCTCAGGTCGACAACAAGTGTTAGCTCACAATCACTATCTTTTACACCCGCACTCATTAACTGTGTTTGAGGACACACTTTTTTGGACGGATAGACAATTAAATCGAGTGCTTTCGTGTCATAAATTCCGGGGAACCAATCAAACTGTTGTCTCACATTTAGTGAGTCAACCCCTTGGCATTCATATAAATCATCCGCTCCTTCAGCCTCCAGCTCCTAATCCATGTGCCAAAGCCACCTGTTCACATCTTTGTCTTCTTTCTCCACGTCCTGAAGGTTATGCCTGTAAATGTCCACCAGGTTATGGTCAGGACAGGACGGCTGCCGGCGGTCGTTGTATACCTGTTGAGACCCCATATCTAATAGTAATGAAAGCGTCACAAATCGTTGACTTAAGTTTAACGCCAAACGAGAAGTCTGTCGGACACTTCACTCCTGTTATTGGCGTCGAAAATGGATATGACTTCGATTACGATAAGTCCGAGGGTTTTATATATTGGGTTCAACTCAGAGACGACGACAAAGAGAACGGAACTCTTTATAAAGTGAGTCTTAAGGGGGGAAATCAAACTAAGTTTCTGCCGGATGGTATCGTTGGCGCCCCCTTTTGTATTGCCTTCGATTGGATCGGAAGAAATCTTTATATCGGAAACAAAAAGGCTTCAAATATAGCGGTCGTCAAAACTGATGGCGAAAAGTATTACAGACGGACTGTTCTCAGTAACGATGGCTCTGAAAAAGGGGTCGCAAAACCTAAAGCTATTGTTTTGGATCCTCTTCAGGGTAAATTGTATTGGCTCGATGAAGGGGGTGTTGGTGTACCTCAAAAAGTATCTAGGGCAAATATGGATGGTTCTAATGCAACAATTCTAGTGAAGGACTCACTACATCACGTCGAAGCACTCACTTTTGATTTAACAAATAAAAGGCTTTACTTCAGTCAAAGTCATACCGGAGTTATAGAAAGTATAGACACTGAGGGAAGAGACAGAAAAACTATAGTTACGGCCGGATCTGGAATAGCCAAACCTCAAGGATTGGCGGTATTTAATAATCGACTCTATTATTTGGATTCGGTTTATGAGAAGATCGCGAGAGTGAATCTCCCGGACGGCAGTAATGCCATCACTATTGAAGAGAACACTCCCTCCCTTTCCAACATAAAGATTTATAGTAAAAGACCGGGTGTTGAGAACCATCCCTGTCGTGTGGGAAATGGCGGTTGTCAACAACTCTGTATTCCCGCTGATAACAATCAAAGAAAGTGTCTGTGTAGTACTGGATTCAGAACAGATGGAGAGACCAATTGTCAGGCCTACAAGTCTTTCGCTGTCGTCTCTTCACTCAATAAAATGCAAGGCTTTAGTTTAGAAGATCACGCGGAGGCCATTCAGCCATTGGCCGGTGCCGGACATAATATCCTACACATCGACGTTAATGTTGTCAAAAGTCATATTTATTGGGTTGAATACAATCCGGGAGAAAGAAATGGAATTTATCGCATAAAACCCGACGGCTCTGAAAAACAACACATCATTTCTGATGGAATCGGAAGTAACGGAATTCGAGGCATTGCTATCGATTGGATTGCGGGGAATATGTACTTTACAAATGTCTTCCCTCACGAGACATACATCGAAGTCTGTTTTTTGGACGGAACACATCGAATGGTTTTAGTAAAAACAACGACTGACGCCCCGCGAGAAATAGCTGTTAATCCAATTAAGCGTTTCCTCTATTGGATAGATTACGGACAGTTCCCCAAAATAGAAAAGGCATTACTTGACGGCACTAACAGAACACCAATAGTGGTGACCGGAATCAGTAATCCAAGAGATCTAACTATAGATATCGTCACTCATGACGTCTATTGGGTCGACGCCAGAGAAGATGCCATTCAAAAAGTGTCGTTTTCTGGCGGTCGTCGACAATACATTTGGAAAAATCTTCCGACACCTTATGGGGTGTCTATACTCGAGTCACAGGTTTATTGGGTCGACCGAAATCTCAGAACTATTTTTAAAGGAAATAAATTTGTAGACAACAAAACAGCACTTCCGGAGCCCTTCAAATCCAATTTGGATACTCTCAGAGATATCGTTATATTTGATGCCAAGAATCAGCCGCCGGGAGATTCTCCCTGTTCTCGACTCAGTGACAGAATGTGTGAACAGCTTTGTTTTGCAATTCCTCCCGGATATAGTGATGCCAGTTATCGATGTGCCTGTTCTACAGGAGTTTTGGCTCCGGATAAACAAAAGTGTAAAAATGTTGACGAATATATTGCTTTTACGACCAGAAAAGAGATCCGAAGCGTTAATTTAGATCCTCAGGTGACGAGCGCTCCCTTTCCTCCCCGAATCAATTTAACAAATGTTGTCGGACTTGACTTCGATTACGCCAACAAACGGTTATTCTTTACTCAAATACGTCCCGACGGAAGCATTTCGTGGATGAATATCGACAAAAGGGATGAAATTCATGTCATTCTATCGAAAGGTATAAATCCTGAGGGAATCGCTTACGACTGGACCAGTCATAAGATTTATTGGACGGATTCGGCCAATCGAAGCATTTACTCAATGAAAATGGACGGAACACAAATCGTTATGATTACAAGAGTTGAAAGACCACGAGCTATAGTTGTGGACCCCTGCCAAGGATTTATGTATTTCACTGATTGGGGTATTCCTTGACTTTTCTATAGTTTATTATTAAATGTATTAAATTTTTAGGCCGTTTCGGTAATTCGGGTAAAATATTGCGGTCAACAATGGCTGGTAATGACAAGAAAGCGATAGTTGAGGAAAATCTGACTCAACCGAGTGGTCTCAGTATTGATTACGAAGAAAAGAAATTGTATTGGACTGACGCTCTCAGGGAAAAGATTGAAAGGGCAGATATGGACGGATCTAATCGCGAAGTTTTAGTGGCCGCCACTATATATCCCTTTGCAGTCACCGTTTTTGGAAATTACATTTATTGGACTGACCTCCAACTAAGAGGTGTGTATAGGGCTGAGAAACACACCGGTGCCGGAATGATTGAAATGGTTAAACGACTCGAAGAATCGCCGCGAGATATTCACATATATTCATCCCAACGACAAAAGTGTGATAAGAATCCCTGTCAAATCAATAACGGTGGATGTGCCCACTCATGTCACCCATCAACAAATGGAGCCGTTGAATGTCGCTGTAATACTGGTTTCAAACTGGCCAATGAAAACAGAATGTGTGTACCCGAGAATGTGAGCTGTGAAGAGACAAAGTATGCCTGCAGTAACTCAAAGTGCATTCCAAGACTCTGGGCCTGTGATGGCGACGACGATTGCGGTGACAATTCAGATGAGGACAATATATTTTGCTGTGAGTTTATGCAGTTTTTCATTCAATAACTTTAAATTAATTTACATATTGACAGCTCTGCACACCTGTAGTCCCAATGAATTCCGTTGTGGTAACGGTCGTTGTGTTTTCAAAACGTGGAAATGCGGTAAATATTAGTCGAAACTTATTTTTCCTTTTAATAAAGAATTGAATTCCAGATCACGAAAATGATTGCGGAGACAATACTGACGAAGAGGGATGTCGTAAGTCTTACAGTTCTTATTTAAATAAGTTTTGTCTTAAATATTAATATAATATATAGAATACCCTCCCTGTGCCGATGGAGAGTTTACGTGCGCTAATCACAAATGTATTCCAAAATCTCAAGTTTGTAATGGAGTTAATGACTGCAAAGATTCGAAGACATCCGATGAAAGCCATTCTATTTGTCCGAACAACAGGACGTGTCCCGGAAATCATCTCAAATGTCAAAATACCAACATTTGTGTCGAACCCTATTGGCTCTGCGGTATGTCTTAACTCAATTTTAATGTTAATTAAATGAATTTAAAATTTTAATAAATAGACGGCGATAACGATTGCGGCGATAATTCTGATGAAAATACAATGATTTGTTCTCAGAGGACGTGTCCGCCCAACAGTTTCAGGTGTCCAAATCACAGATGCATTCCCGCGACCTGGTATTGTGATGGAGACGATGATTGTGGCGGTTCTAAAGCCGATGAACCCGAAGACTATTGTAAAAGTGAAAAGAGAACCTGTTTTGGAGATCTCTTTACGTGTGATAATGGAAATTGTATTCCTCGGATATATATTTGTGACGGCGATAATGACTGTCTCGACAATTCTGATGAAGACACTCGTCATCAGTGCGATACTCGTCAATGCGATCCCGACAGAGAGTTCACGTGTTTAGCCAATAAAAACTGGGGTCGCGCACAATGTATTCCTAAGCGTTGGATATGCGATGGAGACCCCGACTGTGTGGATGGCGCCGATGAAAACACTACAGTTCATTCATGTCCTCCTCCAGAGCCCTGTGAATCGGATCAGTTCAGATGCAATAATCATCGCTGTATTAACAAAGAATGGGTTTGCGGTTAGTCTTTAAAATATTCTTTAAATTCTTTGATTCCATAAAATCTCTCTTTTGACAGATCACGACAACGATTGTGGCGATGGATCTGATGAACACCGGAATTGTACGTTCAGAACCTGTTCTCCCGAAGAATTTTCGTGTAGAAACACAAAATGTATTCGTAGAACATATTTATGTGACGGAGAAGACGATTGTGGAGATGGAAGTGATGAGAATCAGCCCCAATGCAAAACAGAAGCGCCCACTTGTGCTGGCGGTCAGTTCCGATGTAAAAGTGGTCAATGCATTACTTATGAAAGAGTTTGTAATAAACAAATTGATTGCGACGACGGAAGTGATGAACCGCCGCACTGTAATGTCGATGAATGCGCTAAAACTGAGATCAATCAGTGCGAACACAAATGTGTCAATACTTTAACCAGTTTTTACTGCGAATGTAATGAAGGCTATTATCTAATGAAAGACGGAAAGGCCTGTGAAGACATCGATGAATGCAATACAATGAAAGGAAAATGTAGTCAATACTGTTATAATACACCTGGCTCATATTATTGCAAATGTAATGAAACTTATTATGAAAGAGAACTAAATGGACACGTTTGCAAAAGACGTGATAATATTGAGCCCTGGATTATATTCAGTAACAGATATTATCTCAGAAATATCAGTACTGACGGATCGGTTTATAATTTGATAAAAATGGATCTGAAAAATGTTGTGGCACTCGATTTCGATTATCGCGAGGAACGGATATATTACGCCGACGTCGGCAACAAAACCATTAATAGAATATTCATTAACGGAACCGGAGAACAGAATGTCATTCGACACGAAGCGCACGGACTCGAAGGAATTGCTGTCGATTGGATCGGACGCAAACTTTATTGGATGGACAGAACGAGTAAACACATAGAAGTTTCAGAACTAAGTGGTGCGCATCGAAAAACTATACTCGGAAGGAGTATATCCGACCCGCGAGCCATAGCAGTACATCCAGGAATAGGTTTTCTTTTCTTCACTGATTGGGGACATCACTCGTGTATCGGAAAAATAGGAATGGATGGCAATAATTTCTCTCGAATAGTGACATACGAACATAAATTGGTATGGCCAAATGCCCTGACCATCGATTACTTTAGTGACAAATTGTTTTGGGCTGACGCGCACTTGGATTACATCGAATATTCAGACTTCGATGGAAAACACAGACATTCAGTACTGAGCGGTAGTTCTGTACCGCATGTGTTCGCGCTTTCAGTTTTTGACGACTGGTTGTATTGGACGGATTGGAATACTAAAGGTTTAGTGAAGGCACACAAATTCTCGGGCGAATACTTACAGGTTCTGCGGAACACATCTCACCGACCCTATGATATTCATATTTATCATCCCTTAAAACAATTGCCTTACGATAATCCGTGCGGTGAAAGCAATGGCGGCTGTTCTCATCTGTGTTTGATAGCACCAGGCGGTCAAAGTTATACCTGTGCTTGTCCCAATAACTTTATTCTAAGAGACGATAATCGGACGTGTATTGCAAACTGCACTAAAGGACAACATCGATGTCAGACACCCGACGATCGCTGTATTCCTATATTCTGGACCTGTGATGGAGACAAAGACTGTAAAGATGGTTCGGATGAAGTAAATTGTGCGCCATTCCTGTGTAAACCCGGAATGTTTCAGTGCAGAAACAATCAGACCTGTATTTCAAGGATCAGAATATGCGACGGAATTCCCGACTGTACCGACAAATCTGATGAAGGCTTTTGTGACACAGAATGCGGTGAACACAGCTTTAAATGTCGATCAACAGGTCGTTGTGTTCCTGACTCGTGGCAGTGCGATGGAGACAATGACTGTTCTGATGGTTCCGATGAAGACCAGTCTGTGTGTCACTCCCGTGAATGTGATAAAGACACTCAATTCCGGTGTGAAAATGGAAAATGTATTCCCAAGTTATGGTTCTGTGATTTCGATGATGACTGCGGCGACAATTCTGACGAACCGGCCCACAGATGTAGAAATCGGAACTGCAGTACCGGATGGCAGAAGTGTCCGACCAGAAACAACTATCGATGTATTCCAAGTTGGCTCTTCTGCGACGGCAAAGACGACTGTCGCGACAATTCAGATGAGAATAATCCCGAATTTTGTCCGAAATGTCACGAAACGGGAGATTTCAAATGCAAAAACGGCAGATGTATTCCTCTTCGTTGGCGATGCGGTAATTATTTATTTGTTTTTATTTTTGTTTAAAATTTTCAAATGAACTCAGATTTTGAGGACGACTGCGGAGATAAGTCTGACGAAGACAGTCAGCTCTGTGTCGATCTCTATCGTGAATGTTCTGAAAGTGAGTTTCAGTGCGGAAACAAGAAGTGCATACCTTCGCGATGGCGTTGTGATCACGACGACGATTGTGACGATGGGTCCGATGAAAAGGAATGCTTAGACTACACGTGTAAAGACGATCAGTTCAAGTGTCGAAGTGGTCACTGTATTCCACAAAAGCTCGTCTGCGATGGAAATAAAGACTGTAAAGATGTTTCTGATGAGAACAACTGTCCGACACGTTTCCCGAACGGCCGTTTCTGTCAGGAGTCTCTCTTCCAATGCAATAATACCGTCTGTTTGAGACCTGACTTCTTATGTGACGGCGACGATGACTGCGGCGACGGAACCGACGAATTAGAGTCAATGTGTCAAAACTTTGAGTGCGATCTGACCCGAAAGTTTCAGTGCAACAACAAAAGATGTATTCCTCTCTGGCAAATATGCAACGGACAGGACGAGTGCGGTGATGGTAGTGATGAGAATAACCACACTCTGTGTCGAAAATGGCCGCTCCCATGTCTGGCCAACCAATACAAGTGTGCAAATGATCGCTGCATTTCAATGGAAAAAGTTTGTGATCATAACGACGATTGCGGTGACCTCTCAGATGAAAAAGGCTGTCATAAGGGTGTTTGCAATCGGGAGACGAAAGGTGGCTGTCAACACAACTGTACTGTTGTCGGTGACGGTGGATATATTTGTGTTTGTCCTCGGTATGATTTCAATTAATATTTCAAAAAACATTAACTAAATATTGGTATTTGTATTCAGTGGTTATCAAATCTCTCACAACAACACAAAATTGTGTGAAGACGTAAACGAGTGCTCGACTTTTGGTCACAATTGTTCTCAAATATGTGTTAACATTGAGGGCACGTATTCCTGTCACTGCAAATCAGGATTTCAAATGTTGGACGAACGCTGTGTTGCAAAGAGTGAAGTTCCGGCTTTTGTCTTATATACAGACGGACCCGATATAAGGGCAGTAGATCTGCCACAACAACATCAGTCTTCACTGGTTTCGGGCGAAAGTCGAATACAATCGATTGATTTCGACCCAATTAATGATATTCTTTATTGGACTGATTCTTATGATAAGACAATTAAAAGAGCAATAATACCAAATCCAAGCGATCCCGAACACGGAAGTGGTTTTCCTCAAAGTTTAGAACTCAAAGGTCTAACAAAGCCGGTGGACATCGCCGTTGATTGGGTCGGAAGGTTTGTATCGATAATTATTAGATCAATATTTGAATGTTTGTTAAACAGAAACCTTTATTGGATGGATATGGACTTATCCAACTCTAAACCAAAAGGTCGTATATTTTCAAGTCTTTTGGACGGACGGTATCGCAAAGCAGTAGTCAGTAATGGTTTGGAGAGACCGACATCTTTAGCTTTGGACCCAGAATTTGGGTATTTTTTAAAATTAATTTTTAATTTTAATGAAATTGTTTTAACTCTCATTTTATTAAAAAGTCGAATGTTTTGGACCGACGCCGGACTCTCACCAAAGATAGAGATGAGTTGGATGGACGGCACTCGAAGAAAATCTATTATTAATGAAAAACTTGGTTATCCCACTGGTCTTACCATTGACTACGAGGCAGAGCATAGACTGTATTGGTGTGACTCAAAACTCAATACAATAGAATCGGCGAATTCTGACGGAACTAATAGAGTGACAGTCATTAGCGGTGAACTCAACCATCCGTCGAGTCTCGACTTATTTGAAGATCAAATCTTTTGGGTGACTCGCGATACCGGAGAAATATATCGCCAAGATAAATTTGGAAGAGGGGTCAAAGTTAGAGTTCGAAGATCTTTGGAGCATGCAACTGATGTTAAACTATACCAGGAAAAGAAATATAACACTTCCTGTAAGTAATCATTTAATTCTGCGGACACTAACTATGATTCGATTTCAGTACCCAATCCGTGTCAGAGCGCTTCCTGTTCTCATTTATGTCTTTTGATTCGCGGCGGATATCGCTGTTCGTGTCCGGACTCAACTAATTCAGTGCTAAGTCTTAACGGTCAGTGCAATACAGCTTTCGAACAGCCAAAAGCTTTGCCCCATCGATGCCAGTGTCGAAACGGTGGTTCATGTGTTCAGAGCGAAATCGAACCCAAAATTATATGCAAATGTTTAGATAATTTTGAAGGAACTAATTGTGAAGAATATATACCTCGGAGTCAAATTGGAGGCGATAGTGACCACATCTTCGCCTCTATTATTCTTCCGATTCTCGTTGTTATTATAATAACTTTGGTTTTGGTGGTCGTTCTCTACACTTACTTCAAACGGAAAAACTCGTGAGAAAACTACTAATCATTTAATAAACTTAACTAAAAGTGTATTAATTTAATAGAAAACCGGGCGCTCATCAAAGTGTATCGTTTCGTAGCGGAACAAATGTTGAGTTCAATGGCCCCACTTTTATGAGGAATGGCCCCAACGACGGCACACAACCCGTAAGTTTAATACAATATATAAATAGAATTTCTAATTAAAATTGAAATTAAGGAACCGATCGATGGAGAGTTCAATTTGGGAGACATTAAGTCAACTGATTTCGCAAATCCAATGTATGAAGAGTTGGAAAATAACAGATCCGAAGATAATATTAAAAAAATAAATAATGAGACCATTTCACCGAATGCCGGCTTATATGAAGTGCCGGACGACTTATATAACAAAAAAGTGTCGATCGATGTGACCAACAATTATGAGAAAACCTTAAGCGGTTCAGCGGTGTTACCCCCCTCTAGCGTTATTCACAGGGCGTCCCCTCAGGTTCAGATAAGACAAATAGCTCTGAATCCTACGTCAGTGGATACGGACAAAGACACTCAATTTCTAGTGGAAGAGGATAAGTCTGAATGTTAACTCAGTCTTGAATTAAGTGCTAATAAGACTGTGAATAGAATTTTTTAACTAATAATATATATAACAAATTTAAGTGCATTATTAGGACTATAGTCTAAACCAATTCAAAAGTTTGAAATATTTTGCAGCGAAAGATGCCGTTTATGGTCTTCAGGTATAAACAGTGCGACACTGACTGCTAAAGAGGACCAGTTGTGATATTTTCTATTTTTTCCACAAAAAAAATGCAAAACTATTTCCTCATAAATTTGAAAAAACTTTTCATTTGTAATTAAAATTGTATTCATTATTATTTTCCTATTAATCAAAACCGAAAGTTTTCTAAGTATTGATATTAATGTTATTTTGTTTATTTGTTGTTATATAATAGTCAATACTTCGGCATTCGTTTCATCTTCGAGGGGTTAAAATGAGCTAAAAATTAAAATATCATTTCATTGTGTAATGTCGTCCATCTTCTGGTCATAAATTGCCATTAATTTTAGGTTTTAAGTAATTCTACTTTTCTTCCGATTGACTTAAATGTAGATTAATTTATATATATTTTATAATTTCGATAAATTTAAGTACACATTAAGTACACATTCCATCCAATTATCAATTATTTACTGAAATATCAGAACTTATGGTAAATACTTCCAAAAATTCTTTTTATTTTTAAGTTGTTTTTAAAACTCAGCATTTAATGCAATATTCAAAATGAGAATATTCTGAGCTGTTGTCCAGAGTTAATAAATTGGCATTTTTTACAACTTAAGAGTCACTGAAATCAAGTTTTATTAAAATTTAATAATTATATGATTATAATTATAACAATATTTTTAATAATTAATTATTAGTCATTTATCTTAAATCTAAACAACATTTTAAAAATAATTTTAATGCAAAAAATGTATAGATTTTTATCAAATATTTTATGTAAATTGTTTTGAAAAATAGATCCAATAAACAATTTGTATAATAAAACAACATTTTTGACAAAATGTATATATATTTGACTAATTTGTTGTTTAATTCACTCAAAATTAACGAATGAAATGAAAATAAAGTTAAAGATTGGAATCAAATCTTTAGTTTAATTATATTTTTCAAAAAATGATTTTTATTTAAATTTATTGATAACTAAATATTATATTTTAATTTCATATAATTATTCTTAGAATTAGAGAGTTATCTAAAATCCTTCTGAGGCTCACTTTTCAACTCAACAATTTACAAAAATTTGAGTACAAATTCTTTTTTTTAGGCAAATTAGTACTCTGTGAAATGAGCAAGAATATCAAACTTATTCACACACCAAAAAGCAAAACTAACTGGGATAATATATATGAAATATAGCCATTTGTCCCAGTTAGTTTTGCCATTTGGTGTATATAAAATAATTTCAATTAGTAAGGTAAGAATCTATAAACAAAATTATCATTATTTAAAAAACATCAACTTTTTTAGAACTCATCTTTAATAAGTTTCAAAAAATAAGATTTTAACTTGGTAAAACAATGCAATGTTACTAAAAAATCATGAGTGAAACCTCCTTTATCCAAAGTAATCCATATATTGTTTATGGATGACAAAAGTTCATGGTATCTATCATAAATACTTATGATAATAGTAAATGTAATGGTTTATTTGCATCTCTTGGTTTATGCATTTACTTGGTCAGTTCATTCAGTTAGTATTGAACTTAAAAAAAACTCATTTTATGAATTTCATATTATGACTAAAATGTCATTCTTTAAAAAAAATAATTGTTTAATAAAGTTATTAACAATTGCTTTACATTTAAGTATGAGTTAAGACAATAAAGTTTAGTTTGATTTTGGACACTGTTTTCACATTAAACAGATTTAAATATTTGAATTTAATTTTATATTTTATATTTGTTACTTAATATTTAAGTTTGAGATTAAATAGACTTAAATTAAAGTGAATGTCAATAAATTTTGTGGACTTCATTTCATTTCTTTACAACAATTATAAGGCATTTAAAACAACTTTTAAATCAAATCTATAATCAATAAGTTTTATGAATTGATGTTCGTTTTGGACATTACTATTAAAAATACATTTAAAAGTAACTTCAGTTATAGACTTTGAAAACAATCGTTTTGCAAAGAATAATGAAGAGCATGAACATGGTCAAATGGTCAAAAGGTGATCAAATTCATTGGAATTCTTCATAAAAGTTAAGTAAAAATCTCATTATTTCACAGTTTGTGCCCAAAATTTTAAACTTATAAAAGGTTTTCTGTTTTTCTATGATTTAATGCAATATTTACTTTAAAATAAATTGAGATCTATATCAGACTCTCAGGTATATGAGATTTTCACAAATTTTAGCTCTTTTTAGAGGCATTCCGTAAATTGTTATCTTTTATTTACACAATATTTAGATTATATGAAACACGATTTAATGAAAAATGGAATAATAGTCCGATAATAGTCTGATTCGATAAGATTTTATAATTGTCTTTAATTCTCAAACAAATTATTTATCGCTGACTCTAATTAATTGCGTTCAGAACAGACTTTAAATAAAAGTTTTAATATAAAACTAAACAATGAAGTTCTTATCTTTTGTGAAGAGGAATACAGTTTTATTTTGAGCTTCAATTGTATTAACATTTTGATTGAGTGACCACTAAATAATGAGATAATTATTTAAACCAATGAATTGCTATGAATTTCAAAATTATGAATATCTAGTTTGTGGTCGACTTGTAGACTGACCCAAACCCTCCAAACCGTCTTTTCCTGTTTTAATGCTGAGCAGTCATTTATTTTGTTCATCTCTTAAATATTGAAGAGATTTGAGTTGAGTCTCAACTTTAAACTCAATATTTTTAACTCAATTAAATGAATGATTGAAATTAATTTGACTTCATTTGAATATAGGGCTAAAAAGGGAGAAATGATTTAAGGAGTGCTCACATATTAAGACTAAGTCGTGATTTAGAACCTTATGTCTGATATATAATGCAATTATGGGATGTGATGTAAATCCGGAAGTTTTAGATGTTAGGCCACAACTCATTGCGAGCAAAGATACTTTCATAACCAATTGGATTCAGTTTTTAAGTTAACCAACAAATGGTGTCTTTTCCGAGTTCGACACCTTTTCCTACTAATTGTAAATATCCAACGATATTACGATCTTCTTCTTCGAGAAATTTAAGTTATACTAACTGTAGATTAGTTAAAGTTAGCAAACATTTAATTTTAATAACTTTAGACAAAATTAAGTTATTTTATGTTAGAAATTCTAAAGTTTTGAAAATATAAACTTTTGGAACAAAAAATGTTATAATAAAAAAGATTTTCAATAATAGATTTAAATCAGTGTTTGATTCTTTGAGAAAATTTATCGCTATATTTGAAAGAAGAGTTTTTCATTAAGTTTTGGCGAAAACTAATTCATAACACTTAATGTTCACATAATTATCAATAAATAAATGAGCAATGTCATTTAAAGTTAAACTTAACTAATAATTAATACAAACTGAACTAAGAATCGAATTAAAGCTATTTTATAAACACCGGAATTAAATAGCAGTCAAAATATGATTAATTTAAATGAGTGTCAGAAGTGAGGCAATACTCGCAATATTTCGGCGAAACTTTAATTATATGACTTAAAACTCAAACCAAACTTAAGTTAAGGTGTTTTAACAAATTTATAGCAGTGATCGTAATTTAGCATTTTTTATGACGAACTCCAACCATTCGAGTATTTTATCATTGAAAGCACTGCCAATATTACTGCCAATATTACTGCCAATAGTACTGCCAATAGTACTGCCAATAGTACTGCCAATAGTACTGCCAATCGCATCGCAATTCCCTGACATAAGGTTAAAGGATCAGAGAAGAGATCATAAATTTCATATATAAAGCGATGCGACTTTTGTGTGCCTTTGCTTTCGGAAAGACCGATGAAAAACAATGAAAAGCCGTCAAAATTGGCAGCGAATCGCTAAATGTTAGACAACTGGCAGAACACTCACATCACTGAACGCTGGGAAGCGGGTTATGTGCTCTTCAATGCAAATCTCTCAACAAAAACAGTACAGTTCCTCAATCAGCGTATCTTATTTTTTATCATTAAATAGTCCTCTCTCTCTCTCTCTCTCTCTCTCTCTCTCTCTCTCTCTCTCTCTCTCTCTCTCTCTCTCTCCCAAACTATTGAAAAATTATTCCAAAGAATTCACTTAAAATTTTGAATTATTATAGAAAAAAATTATGAATTCAATTATTCTGAGTTAACAATTGTGGCCAAACTTTAATATAATTTTAAATGAATCTAATTATAAGTGAGTTCGTGAACCCTTATTCTCATCGTTTATGGGTTTATCTTTAAAGCAATTTGAATCAAAAGACTATTTTTTCTTTCAGTTATTTTATTCATACGAAAAGCGAACAAATGAATGATGAGTTTTGACTGAATTTTTACTCAAATAAATATAAATATTAACTCATTTTTTGAGATGAAGTGCACAAAATGAGGTCTAAACATAAAATCAGTCATTATTTGTTAATTTGTTTTTCTAATTATTTATTAAATATTGATTTACATTCTCTTAACTAAATTGAGTCAAAAATATTTATTAAACTATTTCTTCATAAAATCAATTATCAGAAGATTTAGTGTAAACTTTTTAAATTAACTTTTGTTAAAATCATTTCCAATAGAGTTCTTACAATTTCCCGTATTTTCTTCTCAAGTATTCAATAGAATTCAAAATAAATTAAATTAAATGAATGCCTTTTGCAAAGATTTTCATATAAACTGAATTGTATTCACACAAAGTATAACATTTATCTGAGTTTTTGTAGAATGAATGCAAAATTGCTTTAAATTAATTGTAAAGTTTGAGAATTTTTGAAGTGAACAGAGCTCTCGACTCAGGAATCGTGACTGTTATCAAAGTATTCAATAGAGATGTACACCACTTGTGTGGTCATTACTATTGCCATTTGTGCGGACTATCATTGCTTAAACTCTTATTATGATTACAAACTCAGTTGACATGAAAATAATCAAAACTATTCATTGAATTCGTTATTAAATTTGTTTATAAAATTGAATAAAATTATATAACAAATAAAATAAACCAAAATTTATTTCAAATCGTTTTCGTCCCAAAAATCAATTATTTAAGGAAATAATACTTTTTTTAATGATATGGTCTGAGAGAGTGACACAAGAGATTCAGTACCACATTCTTAGTCTTGTAGTGTCCAATGAGTTAATGCACTCATGTGTTATGTACTCATTCTTAACATTTTATCTTTATTTATGTATCGCCACAAATGCTAAACATTTAACAAATTTTTTTTTATAAACATTTAGTCTTTACTGAGAATTATGTTTGCTTTTTGACACCTTCTTTGAGACGTTTCTCTTCCGATTAAGGTCTGTCACCTTTGCATAGGTCTGTCATATCCTTTATAGTTAAAAACCATATGAGTTAAGGCGGTCTCTTAGCTATCATTCTTTCAGATATCTTTTCCGTTCATTTGATTACAGTTGTGTTGACCGCAAAGAAGAAGTGCTAAACGCTAATGACTTTTTAAATCAATTAAACTTTACTCGATGTTAAATACCCTTAAAATTATAGCTTTAATTCAAGTATTTTACAATACTTTCTTAAAATCGATATAATAATAATAAATGTCTAGTTAATTTTTGTTGATTAATCACTTCGCAATTCTATAACTTTTTTCTAATTTGAGATAAATTGTGAATTAATAAAAAAAAAGAGTTGACTTTCAGTTTCTATATTTCGATGACAAAAGACTTAAATCGTTATAAAAACAATTAAAATGACTTCAATCGATAAATTGATTTAAAATTTGATCATTTCTTTAATAAACTTATTTTTGTGAATACATTTCGATTTATTCAGAGATTATTTTGATAGCAATGAATTCAATGACTATAAATTGCGTTGAAATATATTAATTCAAATCACGGATTACTCAATAATTAAGTCAAAAAAGTTAAGTCAAATCGATTTTAAGAATAAATGGAAGCCTCAAACAACTTATTAAACAATTTAATCAGTTTTCCCTTCAATTGATATTTTCTTTGGTTAAGTAATTCCGGAGAACAGTATTAGCTTTTATTCCAGTAAATAGTCATCGAATTAATTCAAACCAAGAATTCATTTTTTTTAAGAAAACTAATTCAACGATCAATAAATATGATAAAGGATTGAATAAATTTATGTTAAATTATGGAAATCTTCAAATGTTTCTCAATATTTCTCTTATATTTTATCCTTATTTTCAAAGTTTTAGTCAAATTAAAAAATATCAAGAGTTTAGAGATCAAGTGATCAAATAATCAATTGATCATGTACCAATGATCAGGGTAAATCTTTAGAGCTAAACATCAACTAAAGAAAACTTTTTGTTTGACAGTTTTAGCTTGCTTATAAATTCATAAAACAAATCTTTTGTGGATAACACTATAATATCATTTATTCTGATATTATACTCAAATAAAAGGTTTTTACAATTTCTTCAGCACTTGTTTTGAAATATAGCCTTCAATTTAAATGAGTTTTGGGCTCAAATAGTAGTCATTCGGAACAAGAGATGACAAAAACTGATGTCATATTTGAAAGAATAAGAGAGTAATCATATAATGAGTGAAGTGCTTATGATTTGAGATATTAGTAATACTTTCTCTCCTTGAAAACAGTGAATCTAAAATGAGAGTCGAGTCGACCCATTTCCGCCTTTTTTCGCTTTTCTATTAATTATTAATATGTTTTTTAAATATCTTTTTCATGTATTTCCAGTGATCAGCGATAGCCTCACTTTTTTTTAATAATGGGATAAATAAGTTAATATTGTTTGGCATTTGAGGCCATAAACTAAATATTATCTTTTTATCAAATAATGTTTACTTTATTCGTGTTTTAACATTGAATTGTGAATTAATATCAAATATATTTTTTTAGATCTGATTCTCAATAATAAGTTAAAACAATAATAAGCACATAAGACATCATCTTATCTATAAAACCAGCATTTCTTTGAAAATTGAATTTTTCTTTTTTTGATTTTGAATTGAAATCTTGCAAAACAAACATTAATGAAAACACAATTTATCATTCAATTTATTTTTGTAAAACCGGAGAAAAAGAACAAAAACCAAATGAATAACATTTGAGATAATGTTAAACGATATTGAATTATCCCCTCTCATATTGAATTATCTCATCTCAACAATTATTGCAAACATTGATTCAATAAACTGTTTGACTGTTTTTAATGCAAAACATTTACTCAAAAATTAATGAAAAATTTTCTGCTTTTTTCAACTTTTCTATACCTGTTTTTTATTCTTAACTAAACGTTTGGTTCTGATATAAATTGATTGTATATTAACTCAATAATAGAAGTGTTGGGTTCGGGGGAAGCAAAAAGAAATACAATTATTGTTATTATTATTTATTAAATTTTGTTTAGTGATGAAGAAATGGTGTTCTTCTTTGCAAAGTGTAATCTATAATAAGAAAAATACACTAATTTTTTGCGCTTAAATAAATTTGTAGAGAATTTTACAGCTTTTGGCAAAACTATTAAACTAATTCACTTTTAAATTATTATTCAGTTCACAAATATTATAGGAATGAGTGGGTGGTATAAGACATGCACATCGTCTCCAAGTCAGCTATAGATCACGACATGCAGGTGAAGGTCTTAATACAATTCAATTGCATGGAGAGCGTGACTCAGACATTATGTGTGTTTGATATGTACAGTATATGTTTTATATATTTTATATGTATTATATGTATTATATGTGCGATACGAGTATTGCAATATTGCTGTGAAGCGCATGAAATTCAATTCATTTATCAGATGCTTTTCTTAACCGTAATATCAAAATCTTCCAAAAAACTATTCCGAACCTCTTTTTCTGAGTATCTTCTGCTCAGAATTTTTAATTTTAAAGCGAATGGAATCATAAATAAAGTTTTAATGCAATTTGTTTGCGATTAAGTTAAGGGACAATCAACTAATGATATACTTCTCTCTTAAGAATATAAATATTTATTAATAAAAATATTGAAATGCTATCAAATATTCAGTTATAGCTGAGTTGTGCTTAATTTCATCCAAACCATTAACTTATTTCTTAAGTTTATTTCCCTCTCTTTCTTATAAACATTGTATTAACTGCTAATTGATTTTATTAACCGTCACTTTAATTCTTTCCTACATTTTTGTCATTAAACGGATTGATTTGAAGTAATAATTGAGTTAAGATTCAATTCTAAGGAATGGCTAATAGAAAACTGTAGAAAAACTGTAGATTTCCGTTAAATGACGCCAATTATTCGCTCAAATAAATTGATTTTAAAATAACGTTTGAGTAATAAATTTATTTTAAGATAATATAAGTACAGAACTTATAAATCATTGAAAATCAATGGGAATTCCCAAAGATCTCAATAACGACTATTCAATGATTATTATTATTTTAAAGGAATTATTGTTATCGAATCGAAACAAAAAAACAATTTTCGGGGAATTTTATTTCAATTTTCAAATAATACTTATATAAAATCGTAATTTTAAGTCACAATAAAGTAATTATACAATAAATCAAAATTAAACCTTATTTTTAGGGTTTAGTCTAATATTTTCATTGGAAATTTTCCAATAAATAAAATTTATCTTTATAATTCTTCTTTTTTAACTAGATATTCTATTTAAATGTTTGAATTTATTTAAATTAATAAGAGTATGGATGAGCAAGGGGAGATTATATGGGGAATTACAGGTTTTCCCAGAGTTCAGTTATTATTACATTTATCTGATTTCATAATAAATTTAATGAAAGAAAAGACATATAAATATGAAATTATTTAATATTTCGATAATTTTGATATTTTTTTTGTGTATATAAATGAATCGATTATTTCCTTAATTATGTTTCACTTTTATTTATGAAAAATAATTTTAGTTTTTGAGGAAATTTGAGTTTGAAATGATTTACCACTTCTTAAATCTATTGAACCATATTTTAAATGAAATATATTTTATAAATATTATGAATTTTTTCAACAAAATTAGAAGAACTCGAAAACATTGTATAAATTTCTAGTTTTACTGCAGATTTTGCAATGCAAAGGGTGCCCAATGTTAGCCCTGTGTTGCTCCATGCTAAATTATTGATGAAACATCAGTGAAAAAAGACCGACAATATATTTGTGTTAATATAAAATACTATTACTTTTGAGTTATTCAGAAAATTGTCGTGAATTGCAAATGAATTGTTGGATAGAAATAACTCACTTTATATAACACTTTTATTGATATAACTTCGCAATACTTCACTATTTATTCTTTAAATTATGAGTCTGTGCTAAATCTCAATGTGAAAACATTTTGAGCTCAATTACTGACATCAAACAGAATTCCTCACAATATTGTGAACCTATTTATAGTCATTGCAAACGAATCAGTCCTCTCCTCTCCACTCCTCTCCTCTTCTCTCACGCATTCATTTTGTGGTCATTTCAACAATAAATAAATCAAATTTTCTATTTGAGAAATTGTCATTCATTTATTCACCTTGCTCTTTTATAGACTTGATTTTTAAACTGATGTTGTTATAAAATCCAATTTCAATTTTATTAAAAAAAATAAGTGCAAGTTGAAATTATAGAAGACATGGCGATTACAAATAATTATATTAAAAAGATAGAAATATCATTTGTAGTAAAATATTATTTGTATTTAATAATGAGCTAGATACAAATTACTTTAGACAGGTTTCAAAGAATTTGAGAATATAAGTAGTTATGGGTTTTGCTGTCATTTAAGAAAAGGCAGAAAAGGCTTTCTTTTTTAAGAGTTATTTTGTAAATAAATTGTGAATTTGAGGAAAATTTTCAGCTATAAAATGCATAAGTTTTTAAAATGCTGAATTAATTTGCAAGGTATTTGCAAAGGTAAACATTTGAGATCCAATTGAAGGCTTTTCAATAGATTTTGACAGAAGTTTAGTTAAAGTTTGAGCTTAACTTAATAGAAATGAATCGAAATAATGAGAAACTTTGTTTCACTTCATTTTAAATGCCATCCAATGAATAAAAGTTGAGACTAATAAATGTTTTGCTCTTTTTTTGAATGTCTTAAATCGTTTGTTTTAAAGAGAATGTTATGAATTTGCAAATTATTTCAATAAAAATATTGATTTATTGAACACTTGTTATGAGAGAAAAATCATTAAAATTTCATATGAAGTGAATATGAAATGCATTTCATATGAAGTTCCGAACGATTAAACCATAGAATCTGAGAGTCAAGTGATTGCCATCACTTCTATCGCTGCCATTACTGCCATTTGTGGCCATCTTTTTGATTGAATATCTAATTCAAAGGTAACTCATAAGAGGCCGAACACTATTGCATACCAATGGATAACATTTTAGAACAACCGCTGAATTATTCAATAGTTATAAAATGTATGAAATAATATATAATATAAAAGGACTACAAAACTGTATATACAGTAATGCGGGAAACAAATTGTTCGACAGAATAGTTGTAAGAATAGTTTAAGGAATTGTATGGTTAGAGCGAAGTGTGATTTTGCTTGAATTGCATTAAAGATTCATACGTTGGGCTCAATAATTACGTTTCGTGCGGTAATTGTAATATGAATGCGGTTCTCCCCATTTGGTTGAACGGCTCTTACAGACCTCTCACAGCTCTGACAGGGCTTACAATTTCAAGTCTATTGATCCGACTCTAAACTCACGATTTCATTGCTTAAAATGTTTGAGGTTTTAGTCAAATCGTGCGATTCTGTGCTTTTGCACAAACCGTAGAGTATAGTGAATACAATATGTGAACTGATATGTGTTTTAATAAAAGCATTTTTATTCATCACTACAAAACTTGAGAGGATTTGAAAGCACCCACTGTTAGATCGAACCCAAATTCTTGACTAATGTTTTGAATTAAATAATTGTCAAAAGTATTGGATTATGGCATCAATTGAGGGCCGGATTTCAATTATTTTGAAGTTCTGCCGAACCAAACATTTTTAGACCCCTTTTTCAGACATTATTTCATTTGAATTAAAATTAAATTAAAATTTCATTAATTATTTTTACTTTTAGTCTGAACTTAACGGCTCTTCTTTAGAATATTTAACCCGATTTTAAAAATAGTAATCAATTCATTAAATATTAATAATTTAAGGAAAACTTTAAAACACATTACAATTAAAACCATAATTTCAGAATATTTTGGTTAAAAGAGTGGAAATCCAATTCACAGTTTCTATTGATTAATCGGTGGATCCCTTTCTAGTCATTTGTTTAGAAAATTAAATTAAAAGAATAATTAATATTAAATTATAGTTTAAAGTTAGCACTGCTTTGAGTAAAGGAAAGGGGATATTCCTTAAAGTCTTTAGACAAACATTTTAAAGTAAAATTCTTGAACAGTAAAGACATACCCCTATTCAAACTCACGAATATTGAAAGTCAGATCCTTTGGTATTGACAATTGCCTTGGTAATTTTTAAAGATTAAAGAAAAACTTGAATTCAGAAAAAAGGAAAATTTTTTAAATTAAAATTTAAAATAATCTAAAATTTAATTTTATGCTTAAAATGAATAAGATTTGTATTTTCACTAGATTATATTTATTTAATATTTAAATATGAAATTTGGGATGAAATTAATATATATGAATTGATCTTGTACATTTTGAAAGAGTGATAGAAAAAGATTATATTTTGATGTGCTTTTAAATATGAAAATTAGTTGATTAAGTTTTAACTTGTTGACTTTGTTTTCAAATTATTTATGAATTAAAAATCCATTTAATAATTTTGAAATAATATACTAATAATTAATGTTATTTAAATGATTGACAGTATTCTCATCACTCGTTAATAAAAAATTCACTTCAATGGAAAAGTGGGACAATAATTGTCTTACAAACAAAATAAAATTTTAATCGCAAACATAGAATTAATTTATAATAATTATGTAATAAATAAGTTATAAAAATTAAATTATGAATATTTGCAATAAAATCAATCAAATCTTTATTCATCGCTAAAATTTATATAAAGTGTTCGTTATTTAGGTTTTAATTATTTTTAATAAATAATCATAAAATCAATTATATTAAAATAAAGAGATTATTTCAATCAAACTATCTGCTTTCATTAATTTTATATACTCGAATAAAATAATTATTATTAAATGTAACAGGTCAAACATCTAATAGTATCTAAACATATACAGATAACCTCTTTTATCAGAAGTCTCGTCAAAAGTAGTAATGACTTAATTTAGGACTAATAATATACTGATTTGAATATTTGTTTATAGATTTAACTAATTATTACATAAAAACAAATATTTGTAGAGATGATTTAGCAAGATCAAACTTAAATAAAGTGGTTAAAGAGCTAATAAATCAATTTTTCAATTTTATCGACAGAAAAAGTAAAATATGATGATAAATTGTCAAAAATCATCTCACCTTAAAACTTTTTAAAAATATTGAATCTAGATCAATCTAAGGCTTTTCGTTGATTTTATAATTATTTGAAATTTAAATTAATTGAAGTAAAATATAAAGTAAACAAACAAAGTCTGATCCCAATCTATTCAAAGAGATTTTAACAATAATTCTTAACATAAAATTACTATAATTTTAGCCAAAGATTGGAATTAAAGGAAAATACATAAAAAATGAGTAATCCTTAAGTCTAAGAATTTGAATATCCTTTTTAAAAATGGGTTTTTATTACTTGTGATTATGAAATGGATTTAATATGAATTTGAGTGAATCCCTGCACATCCTCTGAATTAATTTGTAAATCGATTAAAGCGTAAAATTATGAGTTAGGGATCGAAACACTTTTGATTTCAGTTTATATGTCACTGAAAGTGTCACTCTTTAGTTGAAAACTGTTGTATTGCAATCATATGAACTCACGTTCGCAATGGGATGTCTCACGAATGGGCTGAAAGACAGCCACATATCGACACACATGACATGAGAGCCTCAAATCATACTTTCGATTCGAGGTTTCAGTTGAATATCAATGAAAAATGAAGGCTTCAAACAAATCAAATGATTTCAATTGTTATGGATTTTCGTCTCATTTGTATTCTTTGTGACCCATTAAATACTAACTCAAAGAAGACCACAAATATTACATTCAAACTATTCTTTGATTTTTTACTCCAATAATGTTAACATATTTTTCAATGACTTACTGTTCGTTAAAATTTGATTTTTAAAAAGAGGTCATTCAATACGAATGTAATGACAAAAAAGAATAATTTATTGAAAATTAAATAACAGAAAAGTCTTACCAATCAATAATTGTATTCTGTTTTATTCGAATATCAAATTTAAATCATTAATTCAATTAAATGATTAAATGATTCACTATTTTATTCCAATTGTGTTTTACATACAAAAGAGCTCTGAATTACACTCTTCTGTGAGATTATGAAATAGATCTTTGAGTAATGAACACAATCTCTCTCTCTCTCTCTCTCTCTCTCTCTCTCTCTCTCTCTCTCTCTCTCTCACACACACACACACACACACACACACACACACTCACTCACTCACTCACTCATTAGTTGAGAGTTAAGACTTTTATTTGAAAACATTTTGAATTTCTCCTAAATTTTATTTATTTATTTCGTTGAAGAGATGATCCATTATTCAAATGTTATAAAATCAATGATCCGAAACATTTAAACTCTCTTTTGTTAAAAAGTTATGAAATTTATTAACAGATTTTTCCTCAATTTCTTCACTAATAGAGCGAAACATCTCAGAGTGAAAAATAAGTTATGTATGAAAACAATAAATATAAATGTTTTACTCAAACGTCAGTTTCTTTAGAAAAAGTGAGCTCCTTTTCCTCCCTTTCCCTCTTTTGTAACTTTTACTTCGCAAATGTTTCATATTATTATTAGACCGAAAACATAACAATTGTTAAATAATTTTTCAATCTTTTGACGAAACATTAATTAAATAATGAATTATATATCAAATGGTTATCAAATCACTGATTGATTAGTAATTTCTTAAGAGTGGTATTCATTAGAATCACTCATTTCAGTTAATTATTATATTTTTAGGACATTAGTATCGATAATAAGATGCGAGAAATGCAATGAATTAGAAGCCAGAGTTGAGGCACCAATACTTTAGTATTTCATTGAAAAAATGGTTTATTGAGGAACTCTTGTAGAAACTCTAAGTGAACCTCTGATCCCCTATCATATATCATATATCATTTCGAAGAACTGATCCATTGATGATGTGGACGGCACTTCACTTGCAAACCAATTCACTGTTTCTATAATAGTAAGGCTTTTGTAGAGTTTTTCATATCTTTGATTATCAGTGAATTGGTTTGAGTTTTAATATCTATTCATAACTTATGCCGATTTGAAATACTGTTTAAGGATTTAATTTCTAAAACGAATACAAATAAATTGAATTCAAAATCTAATTATTTAATGCAATTTATTTGTATTGCGTGTAAAAGCAATTATTTTTCTTCTGTTTATTACCAGATATTTGTGTTTCAATAAAATGTCAGAAAAGAAAAATAAAAAACAAAACCGAAAACAATTGACTTTAGTTTAATGAGATATCTTTCAAAATGAAAAATAAATTTAATTTTAATTTGAAAAATCATATTTGCATTGATATCATTGATATTTAAATTTCATAATTACAAACTTTAATGAGAATTCTGATCATGAAATTAATTGAGTAAAGCATATTTCACGACCACTTCCTTTGTTAATGCAAATTACATTATTCAAAAAAAAGTGGTAAATAAGCATGGACATAATATAAAAAGTTTAGTTTTATTAAAAAAAAAAGTTTTATAAAGTTTAGATTCTTAGAAATGGTTGTTGACTACACATAACTCAGTATTTGTTTGTATTCAAATCAGTTTGAAATTCGTTACACATTTTGTTGAACAGAAGACTGAAAAATGTTTACAAAAGAATAAAAAACAAATTATTTTTGGCTCAAATAAATAGTTTTGTGGCCAAAGAAGGCAAAGGAAGTCACGTTAAAAGTTTAAGTAATTTTCGTCACTCTTCGTCTCTCAATGGGCAGTAATGTTACATATTTGCCGTTCCATTCAACAGGTATTGTCTTCTTATCGCATTTCCTAAGTTGGAGCCCACCCTTGAATGATATACTTATACATTCAAATATAGAATCTATGAGAAGATACGCCCAAAACAATTAAACTCTTAGTGACATAACAACTAAGAAGTAATAAATAGTCTCAACAGATATAGACCTCAAAGGAAGCAAAGGATAACACGTATTGTTTTAATTCAGGGGAAGTGAGATATCAAAAGCAGTGCAAACGGTCACAGAATAATGATATCAATTCAAACAATTAATACTTTTGTGACAAACGTTGGGTTCAATTAATTGTTTTATCCAATGACTTGACTGTGACCTCCAATAGTCTCCTCAGTCATGACTGTCCGATACCATTACCACTACCACTACCACTACCATCACTCAACACAATCAACACTCAGTTATGCGACACTGAGTTCTACAGCCGTTTAATAATAATATTCTTTTACTTAAACTTCTCATACAATCGAAACGTGTATTTCCTTTCTATTCTATTCTCTCTTCTCTTTCATTTGTTAAACTCATCTCAAATAAAAAATATGTGAAATATATTCTCAGTTATAAATAGAGAAAATATGGCAATATTTGTCTTACATCTCATAAATGAGTTCTTTGAACTTCAATTCAAATTCAAAACAATGTATTTCTTTAGATCTGAAGATTATTACACATTTGTGACAAATATTATAACTCAAAATAATTGCTGAATAAAATATAACCTCTTAAGGGATCAAATTTTTATATAAATTAAGGTTAACTTGCAACTATTCTTAATTAGAACTGTTTAACTTACTATTTTATCAAAATATTTATTAATAAAATTACTAAATTAAAAAATAGCTTCAAAAAACAGTTTATATTCATATAGTAATGACTTATCAGTAATAAGTTATTACTGATATTTTGTTGATTAAAATTTGATGAAAACATAAAATTATTTGAAATAATTATAAATTGTGTTGATTTTTATTCGATAGTAAAATGAATTCAAAACATTAATTTTTTTTAAAAAAAAGTTTTGAAATTTTTGAGAGTTATCTCTCTTTTTATGTATTCATTGAAGTCATCAAATATTGAATTAATGCAAAGATTATCTTAAATTCTAAATTCTTTTTTTCAATTATTTTTCTGTCATAAATGACAGCTCTAGTGATCACTTGTATTGAAGTCTAAGTCTAAGTCTAATATTCCATATTTTTCTCTTTATTTCCAAAAAATTTAAGACTTGAAAGATCCTATTAATCTGAAACAGACACTGAAAATAGTATCAAAATATTAATAAATTGAATCATAAATATTGATAGACATTATCCAAGTTTAAACTGGTTTCTCAATATTGTAATAATAATTTGATTTTAGAACTTAAAAATTGTTTTATACTTAAATTAAATGTATTTTTCTTTAGATATTTACGAATGTCTTTTCGTTTTTGATTTATCAAATAAATGATGTTTTTGTTAAAAATTAATGTTCTTTGAATTAATGGAGTGTCAGAACAACTGATGTATTAGTTTTATAACTAAACAATCTGTTAATACAGATAAATGATACAAATCTATAGTAATGCTAATAGATTTGAACAATAATTACCATTTTCTCGACTGAATCACAAATTTCAATCATTTTGTTTACTTCTGTTCATTAAATTATGATATAATTATTAATATTATTATTGGATGAAATGTGGGCTCATTTTCTTCAATTAGTTGTTTACCTCATTTCCATTTATACTGAAAACAAAGATTTACTCCAATTTAAAAGTCAAAGATTATAAAAATAGAAAAAAAATATAAAAGATTAAAATTTATCAAATATATCATCCAATACTGACATTACTTACAGAGAAGTCATAAATGAAAGTATTCGCCAAAAAAATTATTTCAAATGATAGTTATATACCGGAGCTGTGCTATCATTAAAATTATTTTGTTTGTGGACTATATTCTAAATTCTGTTTTCTTTGCAAAAGTAAGCAATCATTTAGAAAACGTGTAGTTCTTGTGGTGGTCTTCGGCTGAGGCATAAGGTTTCGGATTAGTTTCAGAAGAATGTGTAGCAAAAGAGCGGAGATCTATAAGTTGTGCACATCATGTTTAAGCCAACCCTCCATAAGGTCATATAACTATCTTATGTCAGACCACTTCTCATGAACAAAATGTATAGAAACTAAATTTCGATTCAATATATTTGTCAAAAGTTAAGAATCCCAGTTATGAATGTTTTTATTCATTGATTCAATAATTTATTCTAAATCTTCAATCATTTTTTGAATTCAAAATGAAAAATGACATTAAAATCATTCTTATTTTATCTTTTTTTGTTTCTATTAATTTTCATTTCCATTTGTGATATCCCTTTCGTTTCAAATCCAAAGCGATGTCTCTTTAATTTCTAGAAGAGGTCTAAACCAAGTCTTTAATTATTTATAACTTATTTTTTTTGTTAATAATTTTGTTCAAAGTATGGACTAAACCATTCAAAGCCATTCTGAGCTATTCTGAGCCACTCATTTTTGACAAAAGGGCAGACAATTCGTAATCTTTTGGAAACAAATTAATCCAAAAAACGTGATCTTCAGAATCGATTAATTGGTTTCGAAACAAAGTCTCACAAATGATTTCATTAAAAATACTTTTAATTAAACAAAATTTTATTCCAAAAAAGATCTCAATTTATATTTTACATCAGAAAAAAAGTCAAATTTAAAAACTGAATGATCGATGAAGTTCTTATGAGAATCCTAACTAAATATATAAAGTGAGCAATGTTGTTTTCAAATAAAAAAAATCTTCTAATACTCTGGTGATCGCAAATTCATGAGATTCATTGAGTGCACAACTTTTTCTATTTTCTCAACATTTTATATATTTATGATAAGTTATTAAAAATTCAATCCTTTTGAATGTCTTACATATATTTATGAGATAAAAACAATGAGAATTTACCGTTTGAGACAAGTCTAAGACAAGGCTAACACTGATAAGTATTCAAGCAATTGGTTTTAGTTTATGTACGAACACAACATTATAGACAAGACTTCAACAAGAATTTAATGATTGCTTTCTATAGCTCTGCATAAATGTAATGATGAGAACCAAAAGATTTGCAATTTATTTGTATTTTAATTAAGTGATTAAGGCTTAAGAGAATTCAATATTTTTCAGCATTTATTTGAAAATCAATAAATTTGTGCCGGACTTATGTCACAATTTTTATTTCTTTTCGAATAAATAAATAAATAAATAAGAGAAGAGAAGAGAAAAGAAAAGAAAAGAAGAAAGATCATTTTCTCTGCGGGTTCTCTACCGTGAGATCTGATCTTCCAGTTTTGCAAACGATCTGATTCTCGGTATAGACTAAGAGCGGGTTTTATGCAAATCGACAATTGAATTGACATTAAGCTTACAAATGCAGAATAGGTTTAGTTTTATCGTTTCACTACAGTTTTAACTCAAAACTAAAAATAATAGAAAAGATGAAGAAAAGAGATACCGTTAAAAACAGGTGAAGTGATTGTGTCCATCGATAAATGGTCTAGACTTGACTTAAATATTTCTGGAAAAAAATTCTGTTCCAATAGTAGTTTGTCGTCAACTCATTATATTTTTTAAAGAGAGTCAATGTTTTGGTTAAATTTTTTGTTTCACTTTTTCTATATTTTATCTAAAGTATAGACAAACGCTTTGGGCTTTTCTTCATTTTTATCAGATTTACAGTCAAACGAAATGACACACAATTCTTATCAATGATTTTCTTTATTTTTTCTTAAAAATGATACACAACTAAGAAATTTCATACTATTTATCTCGATTTGAGTTCTGGAATCTCAGTTTTTACTCAAATTTCAATGACTTTTCCTCAAAAGAAATATTTAAAACTTTGAGATAATTTCAATTTTTCGAAATCAGATCAGATTTTTTTATTTGTTTCCATCGAATTGGAATAAATTCTTGATTTATTGGTTTTGATTTTGAAATATTTATTATACTTTTTAAAGGTTTAATCGTTTAAATATTTTAAACGATCAAAACTGTAACAAATATTTAATTTAATATTTCTTCTTTTTAATTCTTGCTTGCTGCTCTAATTCAGACATAATTTAAATATATTTACTTTAAATTTACTTATTTTAAACTCACATCTATGGAATGGGTAAATGGAAATTCATATAAAAATGAGTTTGGTATTATCTCAAAGCTTAAATTATGCAGATTTTGAATTTATAAATCCTGCTGTAAATGAGCAGTATCATCTTAATTATAGTTAATTTAAAATAGTTATTAAAGCATAAAGAATAAATGATTTATATTTTGTGAATTATTATTGAATGGATATGTTTTTAGAGTTTTATATAAAATAATCAAAAGTTCAATATTTAAATTCAAAATATTTTATTCACGAAAATTATAATTAATATAAAAAAATGTTTGAAAAAATATTTTTAGTTAATATTATAATAAAATATATGAATAATAAGTTTTACACATTTTTATCTTATATTGATCCTGATATCTGAGAATTTAAATTGGTTCAATTTTTAATAATTTTGAAAGCTTTAAGTTAATTAAAATTAAAAAGATACTGGTCATTTGAAATTGAAATTTAAATTGTAGAATGAACTTGATATAAACTAAATATAAGCTTTGAGATAATAAGAAACTCATTTTTATATAAATTTCCATAAACTCAGTCTTAGTTTTGTTAAGAATAGAAAATAAACTTTAGATAACTATAAATATTTGATAAACAAATGAAAAATGAAAAGCGGAAACATTTAAGTGATTTTTCAACAAAAATATAATCTAATCATAAAAGAGTTTTGATTATTAGACAGAAATAAACATATATTTGAGTTTAATTAGTTTAATAAATAGTATAGAAGTTGAGCAAGCTTATTTATTTAAATAAGTTATTTCTATTTTAATTGGTTGGACTTCAATCGTTAGGTTATTGTCTAAATAGGTTTGAAGAATGGATTGATTTAAAGAAAAGATGTGTTTTGGTTGTGGTTTGTCGGGTGAATGAATTAGACGCTCCACCTCATCAACAAGAACTCTACCGAATGATGGACTCAACTCACCAGAGCGTGGGAATCAGGATTACCTTTGCTTTAAATGCATTGATCAACAAAATGAACCTGTCTTACAATGTCTTAACTCAACATTTTAGGTATTTTAATATAATAATAATAATGCGAACTATTTTTAAATTTAAGAGAAGTCCTCAAATCAATGAACAATAGATTTAATAATAAAAGAAATAAAATCAAAACAAAAGCCTTTAATATAACCACAATATTTGTATCATTTCTGTCATTAAAGAGATAAACAATTATTTAACAATAATTTTAATCTAAATAATCAAAACTCAAATATTTTTCATAATTTCATTTTAAATTATTTTTAAATCAATGGAATAAAAAAAGTGTTAATATATTTTTCCTCGAAATAGATCTCAAATTTTAGTTCAAATTTTACTTTTCTTTAACCGATGGAACTAATGATTAGGAAAATAACAAAATCATTAAAAAATAATCATAAATTGGTGACTAACCCTTGATTATTTTGAAATAAAAATATTTTATATATATTTAAAAATATTTTTATTAAATTTATTTATTAAAAGACTGTTTACTTCTATTAATTTATTTGTGAATTTGTTTCCATATTTAGTTTAAATTCAAATAATAAAAAGCATTTAATATAATTAAATTGAATTTTAATTCGACTGATTGTAAAGTTTATACGCCTTTAATCTTTGATTTCATTATATCTTAAGATAATAACTGAAAACATTCATTAATCAATTAAATAATCATAAAAGAGATACTTAGGATCAGAATAAAGATCTGGACTTTAATACTGATTTTTATTTATCTAAATTACTTCAATAGTTTTCATGTTTTAGTTATTCAAATCTATAGTTATCTCTGAAAACCGAATAATTTTTTTTATCTCATTTGATGTCAGAACAGTTTTGTGAAAATATATTTAAAACATTTATTTGTATGTATTTATATGGGATTCTAATAACGAGAATATTTATGTAAACTTATGCTCACAAATATTGATTTAATGATACGACAAATGTTTTCATACATATAATCTTTTATTGAAAAAAGAGTAAAATTGGAGTTAATTTTTAGGATTTTTTGATAAATTGATTTCAAAAATTTTGTTCAAATATTAACCAAAAAGAGAATCTTAATTTTAATTCACTTAAAAATATTACAAATATATCAGTACTAATCAAAAAACTATTTTTCAAATTTGAAAACTCGATAATTAATAAATGAAGCATGCAATAAACTGGAGTATTAATTGAAAGCCTTTCAAATTGATGTAATATTTGCTATTAATTAACAATTGATTTATTAAAATGTTTGTTCTATATATGAATCACTTTAACATAAAAGATTGAAAGAATGGTTTTCCCAAATCAGTGTAAATATGAAATTCTTTGTGAATATTAATATGAATTGTTTGAGTAAAGGACTGATCGGTTGTTGTTCGTCACCATCTCATCAATGTTTTAGAATCGAAGGGCGTTTCCAAAAATAGACAGATATTTCCAGTGGAGAGCAACCACTTTAGAACAAACCTCGCGCTAAGTAGAGTCGAGTGCTCTTTGTTTTAGAGCTTATATAGACTTTTCTCAAAGAAATCGCTTTGAGAACGATATCGAATCGACTCAAGATTTAACTCATAAGAGAGAGAGAGAGAGAGAGAGAGAGAGAGAGAGAGAGAGAGAGAGAGAGAGAGAGAGTCATTCCTGAATTTAGAGGTGAGAATCTGATTTGCATTAATAATATTTTCGAAATAGTTCAAATGTAGCTTGCTATAATAGCTATAACTGCTATAATACCTGTATTGTTGTACTGAATTTAAAAGTTGAGTTATATATAATCTGGTAAATTAAAGTGCGATATTAGCACTGATTTATATTTTTATGAGTGAATACGGAATAGAAAAGCAATTTATTAGTGAACTGACAGAAGAATGACTGAAATACAAAGAAGTAATTTTGACTCAAATCACGAAATAGAATATCGATTGCAGTCTATTAAAGATATGAGAAATATTTGGTATCGTTTGTATCGTTTGTATCGTTGGTACGATTGTTGGCCTTTCGCGAAGTCAGAGTTAGAATAATTGGTTTGTCTGTTGTTGAAGTCTGAGCCAATATTTGGATCAATTTAGTGCGATAGACATATATTGGTTTTGTATTTGGATGATCGGAATTGGTTGTGCTATGCGGTAGGTCTCAGAGGCGTTCACCCGTCGGCGCAAATTTTCTATTATATTATAAGTACGCGAAAAGTTTAGTTAAAACAACAGCACAGCTCTTGTTTGGGCGTTTGTTTGATCTCTAGCAGCAGTTAAGATGCCATAAGATGCCAGAGTTGTGCACATTTTCAATGATCCCTATATTACATAACCCTATAAGAAGTCTTTCATCGTCCGAAAGCATCACTAGTGGTTCAGGTCCTGAGCTGTGATCCCGAAACTCTCTTTATATAAATAATAAAAGACTCACACCTTATATACGTTTTTAGTGCAAACACAGCAGGAGTTTAGTAATAGTTAGTAGACTTTAGTAAAGTTGGCATTTTTTTAGCGGCACACCATAAAGGAAGCCATAGAAGAGGAATGGGATAACGAAATATTGACAATTGTCTCATATATTATACAAACAAGAACTCAGAACTCAGAACATAACCAAAAAAAATTAAAATTGAATTTTAAAAGAGAGAGAAGACTGTGAATGGGGTGCAGTGCAAAGGCCTCTCAAGACTATTGCACTTATGGCCACAATTGACTATTGCTTGACTTTTACCAAATCTAATAAGAATTGTCTTATTTAATGGATTTGACTGTAATATTACAGGTTCTCAAGAGATTGTGTGATAGCATTACATAAGTGTGAATGCCTTAACTCATGTAAACAACAAATAGCCGTCAATTTTCGCTGCCATTCATTTACTCTGAACTGCATTTCAAATATAATATTAATTTATGTATTATTAACTCATTTGTTAAATGTTTTGTCGCATAATTTAGACTTATTTTTCTATAAATACTGATTTGTTGGCAACACATAAATCACAAATAAATTTAGAGTTATTTTTCATAATTGAATCGCTTCATAGATCGCCACACTTTCGGCCCAATGAATGTCTGTCCAAATGAATAAGAAATTTAATTAAAGTAGTTTTCAGACATTATTATTATTAAAGTAAAAGTAGTGTCTAATGAATAAAAGCTCATAAAAGTGAAATCAGTGAAATCACGCAACAAATTATCAAAAATAATTCAATACCGAATCGACTAACGGTTAAGTGCGGAAACGGCGACCAATGCGTGACACGAGGACATACATACACACAATCACACACACAAACACATACAAACACAACCACAATGTCGTCGAAATTATTCCGATAATTACTATTCACTCAAATACTGTTTCCTTCAGTCGAAGATTCAACGAATAAATAGGTTTTACTCAAAGAATAAGAGAGAAGACAATGAAATGCCACTAATTATTGAAATTGTGGAGACCTTTGTTGGCCTCAACACTATTTCAAAGCCGAATAGGTCTGAGTAGGACTGAGTAGGACTGAGTTGGTCTGAATGTGACTAAAAGCTCTAAATGGGTTAATAGAAAAGTATTTTTCAATTGGTTTAAGAAAAATAATTGTTATTATAATGACATTAGTTTTTGAATAAAACGTTAAACTTATTTAATCTCATCATTCGATTGAATCGATTTAAGCGCTGGAAATGTCAGTTCAATAACTAATCTGAAAGACATAAATGAAATACCAGTCGAAAGGGAATCTCTTTTCACTGGGGATAACGTTTTATGTCTTACATGTAAGCGATGTTCATATAATGCTATTCATTCGAGAGATGACAACCTGTATGTGCAGTGGAAGCACAGGTGAATTCATTTTGCATGATTTCATGCCAAGCAAACCGTTGGGTTCGCATTTTCCTCCTCTGGTACTCTTCTATCATTACGAGAAATCCCTCCTCCGAGCACTGCATATAAGCATCTCTCATACACTCTCATACTCTCCCCCGCGACTCTAAACTGCCTTTTCTGACCTCGATCTTCATATGAAGCACCAAATCATGCCCATCCACAAACGGCGCTCATTTCTCGCCGGTCTTCTCGTGTGCGCTAAACATTGAAAAACTGTTGATTTTGTGGTCGAGAAAAAAGAGAAAAGAGATCTACTTTTGATAATTTTTGTGGAACACAACACAATTCAAGGGATGCGCTCAGTCTTCGCTTTTTCTACTGTTTTGTGCGCTTTCCAGCATTGATTCACTTCTGACAAAAGTTTCTTTTATTTTGAACGCAATTTTCTAAATATTATTAATTATTTGATTCAATTAAAAAAATACTTTACCATCAAATGATTGAATTTTCAATTAATTATTTTATGTTTTTTGTTTTAATTGACTTTAAGTGAAAATCTGTTAATTATTTGAGTCAATGTTTTTAGACTCAAAGAAGAGTTAAGCAAAAAAGTGATATTAATTTAAAATTTTTATGGGAGAAAAGAGACTATCGTTGCCTAATAAGTGTTAAACTCTTGATTTGTGTCGTCATTAGAGTCAATATCAATTGAATTTGTGGTTTGGGTCGTGAGATAGTGTTAAGTCATTGAATCGGTACTTGCATTGTCTTAAACATCTTAAACATCTAACTGGAAGTAAAGCTGGAGGTGAGTCTTATTTAAGTCCAATTTAAGAAGAATTTCAAATAACTGTAAATAAATAAATATATTAATAAATAACTCATTTGATATCAAATATGCAAATCTCTTAAAACAATGTGAAAGAGGTCTCAATTTTTTTTTCTCGTTTCGATAAAATCAAAGTTTGATTTAAATGAATTGAGTTCTGTTGAGAAATTGAACGCATCGATGAATTCTTTGCTAATAGGATTGCCATCTTTCCGGCATCCGATCCTTTTCCAAATATAGTTTTTAATGAGTGTCAGCACCACTTTTTTAAAATATCCCAGAGCTTCCAATTCTGTGGATTCGTGGGAACCATTTAATTCTCAGGTAGTCCTCAGGTACGCATCATCTCACTTGACTTTAGACCATTAGTTGTGGAGACACTGATCGCCAGTTAAGGACAACTGATTCCTATTTAACGATTTTGGCCGTTAAATCGGAAAATCGGTTGAACCAATTTCTACTAATAATTGCTTCAGACTAACCATTAATTGTGTATTTGATTTTCATCTGCTATAACAGACAAATCAAAGTCTACTCACTCTCGATATAAGGCTTTTTTAATTTATACGTTTAGGAACACTGTTTTTAAAGGATGTTATGGATGGCAGACGCACCTGCCGTACAAATGCCTACAAAATAATTGCTGTTCAGAAACAACACATCTTTTTATTCAATACTATTACTGTTAAAGTTTTGCCACCTTTTCTACCTTTTCTACCTTTTCTACGTTTACTACATTTTCTACTCATACTAATTGTCAAAACTATTTCATAAGTTTTATAATTTTAACGATTAAATGAAAGTAAATCAAAGAATTAAAAAACTTATAATTAATTAAAATGTTTGAAAAGTAAAGAACTCTTTGATTTGGTTTTTGAATGTTTTCGAAGCAAAATATAAGAGAATATAATTTCTGTTGAATGAAAGTCATATGAATTTGCATTTCAATCAAATGATTGTTAATTTAATTATTAGTTTTGTCAGTATTTCAATGAGAACTTGATTTGTGTATTTCATTAGAAAAAGGGATCATTTTTCACAAACCGCTAAATCAGATGTTATTTTATGTAATGACTCTTAATTCTGAAAATCTTAAATCAATTCTCTGACTAATTGATTGACATTCAATGATAAGTGTCTCAAATATTTCGTCAATAATTTAATGTATTGAGTATTCGGTTGGATTCGGATCCCAATTCTGGTTATTTTTGAGAGCTTTTCGTATATACTTTTAGTTTTGAGAGTAAATTATTGATTAACTGTTGAACTCTGAGCCAAAAATTGACTGAAATCATAAATATTTGTTTGTTTATTGCTTTTAGTCTATATAGTTAGCAAAACATACAAATAGTTAGGGTTCAAGGCTGGCACTGGACAGTTCTAAATATGGCTCTACTGTCCAATACTCTGGTCATTACACACTGACCTTCACTCAAAACACTGATTGAAAATTCTGACAAAAAGACTAAATTCTGAAAATATGCGAAATATATGCTTATATTTATGATTATATGTATATAAGTATTTGTGAAACATTTTATTGCATATATTGTCTGATCTTTTGATTCAAAAACGTTTTTTCGTGATTCCAGTGCTAAGGGTTTCATATTCTATGAGAGAAGCGATGAGTTTTTTTTCAAAGAATATTTTAACAGAGAAATAGTCAAATCAATTATTCAATGAATGGATGCAATAATTAATTAGAAATATTTTTCACGATTTGGTCGCTTCGACTCCCAGTTTGTTCTGAAACTCTTCTCTAGTTTTTCTTTATTCAAAAGATTTAATAATAAACGAAAAATTGTTAACTTAACTAAACTTAACTTAACTCAACTTAAGTAGAAAAGTTAGCGTAAAGTTAGCGCAAAGTTAGCTCTTCTAAGTATTGCTTTCACTATACAATATATATGTATATCCAATATATGGCTCACATTGAGAGTCAATTCGAGACTTAAGTCTTATTGAATTCAAGGCCAACATTTAATTCAGTGCTACACATCCTCTGGTAGTCAGTTATATAGACATCTAAGTCTAACGTCTAACCAATTGGATTAAATCGAAAAATAATGCTTTCATACAATACAAAGACTACTTCAGAGAAATACTTGTACTGATTATTTTCAAATAAGTCCTTCCAGTGCTCTGTAAAGTCATTAGTTATAAAAAAATATGATTCACGAGAATGTTATTGAATATTAAGTCAATGGTTGGCTAAATAGAAAACTGGATTTCATGCCTAACAAATTCATAGCAAAGAAATGAAAAATGAAATAATTATCTTCTTTTGCTTTCAATAAATTGGTTGCCGTAAAGAGAAATAGAGTCAAGAATTTGATTTGAGTTTTGTCTGACATAAAGAAAGTTAAGAAGTATTGGAATAATTACATCGCAATTGTATGGCACTAATAAACGCCTATTTTATCAATCAATTCAATAAAATAAGATTTTAGCGATTGAGCGGCACTTTTAGTTACAACGAAAACAAAAGTAATTGTCTGCCGATTGGTTGAGTTGGAGGGCAAGAGTAGTGCTAACACTTGAATAGATTCTAAAAATTCTCTTCAGTGGTGTATATAATGGATATATTGTGGCATTCGGTCTAATTTTGCATTTAAGGGTTCTGTCAGTGCTGTCAGACCTCTGTTTGACAATAAAAGTTTGAAACGCTTTTCCGTAATGAGTCCTTGAAGTGAAGATGTGATAGAGGTTTGGATAGAGGTTTGGATCAGTCCTTCCAAAGTCAGACAATTGCCAGTTGTCAGTCCCGCCTGTGTTACTGTTTCTTATTGTTAATTCACTTGAGATGTTTTAGCAGTGAGTCCTTGTGTTGTGCGGTATTGTAGAAATAGGAGCTCAGATCAGTTGTAGAGCATTCATCAGGTGTACAGAATATCGTCACTTGATTAGGGGCGGACTCTTCTGCTTCTCCTATCATTTCATTGAGAGCCAGAGGGCTTTAATTTAAGTTTCGTGTGAGAATATAGTAAACGGAAGGGCTCCCACTCATGACAGTACATGAGCGGCACCAGAATAGAAGGTCCGACACTAGAATAGAAGCCCCGATTCCAGTGTTAACTCTATCGACTCAAATACTAATATAAAAGTCTTTCAATCATTTTAGGCCTTGAAATGAAACGTTAGTGTCTTTTGATTACATTCATGGCTTTCCTTATAATAAAATAATATAATAGATTGAATCCAACGCCAAATGAGTTTAATTTTCTGTTGAAAAAAAGAGAAAGAACTGAAGAAATGGTGCAATCATTTGGGAAAATATAATGGATTTAAAGCTTTAATGCTTTAGTTGTGCGAAAAATTCAATGTCTCTTCAATTCAATGATATTTACTTCTAATGTATTACATCAACGCTAAAGAAAGTAAAAGAAATTTGTTGTTAAGATTTTCCTCTTTTAACAAATAGTGTCCAAAAAAACGTTTCATTTCCTCTATTTTTTTGTTCGGATTTAATATACATTTATTCGAATGATATCACTCTCGCCTTGAAATCAAGAGTGAAATCAAAAGTCAATACAAGAATTGAATATATAATTAGATTATTATAAGTCAATACTGAAAATTGATCACAAGATTTGCCAATCGATCCAATCATTTAATTGATGGCCATCTCTGGTATCAACGGTCGCATTGGTCTGTTGTGATAGTTTGGAAGAGCAGGAGTCGGGTCCACCTACTCTTCGGTCACGACGCTGTTATCCTTGGAAGTGAAGAACACAACGAAAGTGATTATTGGCTCAACAAATGCCTCAATTGCCTCACTGTTGAGTTATGCACTGACACAACAGACAACAGCATAACATCTTTTAGTTTAATTTCTTGTATTCATTCGAATTCCATATTTACTTATATTGTAATTGGATTTCCGTTTAACACACTTTTTCGAGTTGTGTCACAACTTTTACTCTCAACGAATAGCGAATCAAATAAAGTGTCGATTTTAGTGAAGATGTTCTTTGCTTTCGTTACTCTAATGTTTGTAAAACTTTAGTGAAAGGTATTTACAAAACGAGTGCTAATCTTATAAATTAGTTTTAATTTTCAAGTTTATGCCTCAAATACTCCACTTTTTATTAGATTATATTTCAAATCAGATTCAGTTCAATATTATGTGTATTAAAACTAATTTCTAATAAATCGGTCAAAAGACTGTCAAGACTAGTATCACAAGTGTTATGTCATTCGAAGTGAGTTTCTCTTAAACCAGTGTCTCGTTTCAGATCTGATAAATTTATTAATTATTTAAGTTTTCATTATTTATTCCGAAGAGTTTTCACTCAAATATTTATATAAATCAAGTTTAGGTGTGTTTTGAAATACAGTAATAATTGTGTGAATGTGGAGCATAAGATGCCATCACTCATACTTCGTAGCACAGAATACCTCTTTTATTCACTGTTATTATAGTTTATTCTTCTAATTATTCAAATCAAGTTTAAAGTGAAAACAAAAGTGGGCTAATGTTTAGTCAACAGTGAAAACAATAATTTAAACAACACTTATGACCACATTTATTGAATAGATGATTGGGTGGATTTACATTAATATTTGTGCTCTAATTTTTTTCAGATGAATCAACTTTGCAAAGTGTGCGGCGAACCGGCAGCAGGATATCATTTTGGTGCCTTCACCTGTGAGGGATGTAAGGTATGGACAAAATACACTTTCACTATTCATTCATTACTCAATTTGTTTAACATTCATTAACCACAGCCTCACTCTTACACCGCAACCACTCTATCATTCATAACATCTTTCTATTTATTAATCATAATATCCTTAAGCAAAATATATCTTCAAAGTAAGGCTCAGAATTAGAACGAATTTTAATTCAATTAATTTTAATCCATTTTATCAGAGATTAAAAATATAACATTTTTTGAATTAAATTTTTGAATTCATATCTTAAAGGCATTAGATTTTCATTGATTGCGACTCATCTCCTCTTCGCTTCATTTTCTCCTTTTTTTTCTTTCTATTTGTCAATGTTTTAGCAAAAAGAGGTCATCCGTTTGCAATTGACCCTGAATTAAATGATAGCAATGAGCCTCTATTCTGTGCTGTGCTGTTGTATACCATACAAAAAACAATTTTTAGTCATAACAGTAAAGAAAGTTAATTGCATTCAACAAATGATTTTTAGTGACAATAATACGCCTCACTTTTCCTCAAAGAGAGGACAGAACTCCGATAGTGTCAGTACTGTCAGTACTGTCAGTACGTCTGAAAAAAAATAAAAGTTAACTTTAAATGACTGTAAAATAGAGATCATTAGTGAAGAGGGGAGAGACAGATCCGGAATTGTGATTTGAATTTCAATAACGCGATCAGAATATGGATGCCCTCATCGATAAGATGACATTCCTTTGATGTGCTATTCATAGTTAGAGACAGGTATTAGTATTAGTGTTCAAAATATTACGATAAAAGTGCAACGATTTAAATGATTTAAAAACTATTCTCCCCTTCAAAGCAACCGAACGGAAAAATAATATATGGTTTTGACTGTTATGAGCAAATGTGCAGGGTCAAAATGAAATAATGAAGTATATTTAGAATAAAAATGTCAGCTAAAAAGGAATAAGTGTACATAAAAAATTCAATTTTACTCTATTTACTATGTTTTTCATAAAAGAATGAAAAAAAGATTAAAATAATTCATTGGTTTGAGAAGTGATGTTTAAAACATGAGTTTCACCACTAAATGAAATTCTAAGTAATGTATATTAAGTCTGAAAAATGAAAAACCGATCGTTAGTTTGTTTATAAGGTTCAGTCCTTACGGACCGATCTTTTGTTTATCTGAATCTGCAGTTTATTTGTCACGAAATAATAGCTTTTCGTCTAATTTATGGATTGCATTATCTTTTGGATAATAATTGTAGTGAAATACAAAAAAGAGTAAAAAGAAAGGAAATGTTAAACTCTCTTCAAATTGCAAGTCGTATGCAATACAAGTATATTCAAGGATATAAAATTCACTATTTTATGCATTTCATGCTTTACTTTTTCTTCATACAAAAGCACAGCACAAGTATTACGCAATTATAACACTTCTACAGCGATTCAAGTGTTTTACAAAATCTCAATTCAAAAAAAAACAGAATTAGATTAATGAGAATCAATTGGCGGTGTTTTAAGCGCTTCACATAATTTGTTTAACATTTCTTTTTATTTGAAGTCAAATCTTTTGCAATATTTATGTATTGCTTTTGTGTCTTCATTTGAGGGAATGACTTGAATCACGGTTTGGATTTTACTATTTTTTTTGCGTAACTATAACTTGAATAACTAGGTTACTCTTTCGTGCTTTAAGGCAAAGATAAAGAATACTTTCACTTACAAAGAGATCATAGCATAGATCACAAAACAATTTTATATTAATTTGATTCGTCTGTTAATTTCGCCAACGCTTTGCTTCTATTGAGCAATCATTTAATAACTCATTCAATATCTAATTAATTGACTCTTTTTTATGTTTTATTACTGAAATTCTTTAACACATTTTTTTAATATAAACTTTTATTTATTTTAATCGAAATTAGATTCAGAGCGCTATTGATTTTATTTAATTAGTTAATGAATTAATTGATTAATTGGCTTTCAATCAGACAATAAATTAAATTTGGATTTAGGTCTGAACTAAATTAGCTTATCATTCATTAACTCATTAATACCTTAGTTCTTATCATTCATCACACCTTGCATTTGAGCTCAATGTAAATATATTGTATACATTGACATAACTTTCTCTTAAATTGATTAATAATTTATTAATTATTCAATATTTTTCTCTTTTATTTCATTTGCAATTCAAGGGGTAAAACATTAAACTTATATAAATATAACCGTATTTTTCACGAATTGTTTTATATATTGTGACTAAATTTTGCAATCATTCGATTAATAGGGGATAACACGGATTCAAATAATAATTACATTTTACCGCTTATTTGAAAACTCATTCTATTCTTTCTTTAATAATAAAAAGTGGAATCTTTTTAGGTTTAAGTTTTCAATGTTTTCCTCAATTCTTTCATTAAATATTAGAATTAACACACAATCAGTGCATTCAAAGTCATTCAAAACTTATCCAAAGTTAAGACACTTTTAAACGCTTTAATTTTTATAATTATTTTCCGCTAAAATTTCTCTAAATTTATTTTAATATTTTAAGTTTTATTAAAAATTAGTTCAAAAACGCATTTTTTGTGCGAGAAGTCAAACATTGTGTGAGTTCTGACACTTAATATAAATCATCGGTTAATTCACTGCTTTTTAGGCCTTCGAGTGACGCAAATATCTATTTGTGTTAAAAATGAATTAAAATCTCGTAATTTAATCACTTTTTCCTAGAGTTTAGGAAAAAGATGCGATACTTTTTCTAATATTGGTTTACACCTATTTCTCGGAACATTTTAAAGAGTTGTCGGTTTGGTTTTTATGTTAATTTGCAAAAATGCAATTATAAGTGAAGATCAGTTATAATTAATTTTCATTTCTCCTGATTTTTAATAATTTCCTTCAAAGCGGTAAAAGTAGTTTAAGGCACAAATTTAATAGAAATTCAGTTGTCATTTGAGGATTGCCTTCGATTGCAAGACTTGATCGATGATTGTATTGCTTAATATCGCACCAAAACATCTTCTATTCAGATCTGGAACAGTGTTCTGCTTTCCTTTTACTATAATCTGCAACTCAATCATATGATGTTTTTTGCCTTAACTTAACTAAAAATCTAAATAAAATGCTTTGAATTTCAAATAACTTTATTTCTAGAAATAAGAAAAAAGAAAAAAATCCTTTTTATTTAAAAAATGAAAGCAATAGCTTTACTAACAAAAGCCAAGGCTGTGGTTGTGTTGGTTGTACTTATGTTTGAGATGAGATTCCATTCATTTCAAGATCAGATTATTTCTTCTCTTTAAACTTTATAAGAGTGAATGCAATGAATGCAACGGAGGTTTCAATGCGTTTATGGCTAATAACAATCAGTCCCTCAAATATTGAATTAAATAAAATTTTATTTTAAATGAAATTAAATGAAATTAAACGAAAGGCATATATTTTTTTGAGTAATAATTTGTTTTACTTTGTTTTCGCTGTTAATCATTTGACTTAAATTAGAATCCACTTAAATAGATGCTTTTATTATAACCAGGGATGACCAAGGTCAACCACATTGAAGCGTTTGGGGAAAATAGTTTGAAGCAATTTTCGGTTATTAAATATCAAATCAATTATTCATTGATTATTCAATTGAAGGCAATTTTCTTTTGAAAATTCTTTTCACGAAATTGTGTTATGGATTTCTATCGACGAGTAATACAATTAATGTTCTCATCTTTACTTCTTTGGTTACCCCCTTTTAGTTTTGTGACCCAGTTATGTAAAAAATGTCCTCGAATTGCACCCACGCACTTTCTAATGTTCTATCATAAGTCTGTTAATAGAAGAAAAATGGTTTTTGTCTTTAAAGAGTTCCCACTTATTATGAGAGGCATTAACTACATTAACAACATTTACCACTTTATATGAGTATTCAAAACGTGGGATCAAAACAATACCGTTTATATTAATACTGTTTTATACTTTCTTTTTCCAGTTCTTAATATTGAATATTATTTATGAAATTTATGCAAAGCTATGACTCTCGACAAGTAATTGGGCCGCACTTTATGGTAACATCTCTTTATATGCTCAACAAATTTACTCAAAAAGAATATTTTATTAAAATTGAAAGACTTTTACTTTAATTATCGCAATTGACATACAAATCGGTTTATATGTTTTGCGTAACACAATTGTTATTTAAGCGAAGGATGAGTTTTTCAGGTTATCTCATTTATGATTGTTTTGCCCAAAACAATGTCAAGTTTAATGCTTTGGACCATTACTAAGCGTACCGCCACTGCCATCACTATTTGTGTTCATCTCTTATTTTTAAGACATATTAAGTGTGAGAACTGTAGAATAGCCGACAATTATTATTTCAATTTATTTGTCACGAAATCAAAAACTTAAGAATTATTGTATTTCAGTCTATCTATGATTTTGGTCTCAGATATATACGAATAATAGATATGTGACCTCTAGTAATGAATTGGTCCCAACTCTTCAATAGTAGTTTTCAATGGTTTAGTTTGAGACTAGAGTCAAGTGTTTCACTTGACATCATATCGAAGCGATGATAAATTGTATTTCCGTGCCGTCCATCCAATTATAGAAAAGGTTATCAATAGAGTTATGATTGGCTTCTATTGGCTTCCATTGGATTCCATTGAATGTCATCACATCTCAAACAAATGTAATGTAATCACAATGTAATGAAAGTAATGAAATGAAATTATGTTTTCATTCTTCGTGTGAAATGTGAGCTCAATATAATGTATAGAAAGTCTAAGGGGTCTCAAACTCTATGAGAAATTCATTCTTATAAAATAAGTTGTCTTTCATTGAGAGCTTTCACTTGAATTAAGAATTTTTGATAATAATATAATCTCATCTTATTTTCTTGTGTTAAACCAATTCGTTGGGAAAATTCATGAAAAAATTATTTAGTGATAAGACTCGACTCGATATCCGAACTGACAAAACAATTGAAGTTAAAAATTGTCTTTAAATGAATTTTCATTACTTTGTTTCTCGTCTTTCTTTTGTATCGCTATTAAAAAAGATTGAATTTTCAGTTTTAATTTTTGATTACTTTTCAATTGTAAGGGTTTCACAATCGCAGCACAGCATAAGAATATTAGAACATATAAACGAATTATATTATTATATTATATGTAATAATTGCTTTGTATTATATTTGTTGTGTTATTAAGATGTGAATGGTTTCAATGGTTTCAATTTTCCTAACACTATATGATAGCACCGTTTCTTAAGTCAATCTCTTCTATGATTCAAAACAGAGATAATAATCGTTTGTTAATTTGAGGATTAGGTCATTGGATTACTCGAAAGGCCTGTTGTTTGAGTTAGAGTTAATTAAAAGTATGTCTTATGTATACATTCTATTAAATTAACGGTATTTCATGGCTTTAATAATTTATTGGTCACTGAAAAGCATTTTATTTTTAGATTTCATTTTCATTTTCAAATCATCAAAACTTAATTTATTCGTTAAATTATTTCAGAGCATTTAAAGCACTCCAAAGCAGTGGTAATCAATTTTTATCTTTTTTATTACATGATTTTCAATCTGAATATTAATAGCAATTGTATTTCAAAACTTAACGTTTGATTCACATAACTGTCTATAATATAATTTATTCATTAAAATCTGAAATAAACTTCTAAATAGGGTTTAAATAAAATTAAAACTCAAGAAAAAGAACTGATTTGTTATATAACGTGAATATATTAGCCATAAACCAATTTTAAGGCACGATATGTCTCAATGTTTTTCTCAATATATCTTTCGTAATATTTTTCAATTTTTATGATTAAAACATTGAAAACATTTGAATAAAATCTAAAATACGTTTTTTTCTTTCTTTAAGAATTTTCATTGAAAATAATGATTTTAATAATGAAAATAAATTATTTGTTTGTATTATATAATAAAGAAATAATTTGATGATAGCATAGTTTGGGCCGACTCTTACATAAGTAATATTTGTGAACATTATTGTACTGTACTCTCAATTTTGAGTAAATGTTATGAAATAAGAACTTTATTGAAAACATTTATTATAAGAAAAGAGGAATTAATGTACAGTTTTTCTGCGATTTAGTAAATAATTTGTTGGCATCTCATCAGCCCTATTGCGGTCCCATTTTTTCATCTTTTATTCATTATTACTCTATTCTTAACGCAATTCAGGGAATATAAGAAAAGTGGATCGACTCTAACCGACTCCAACTGATTCTTACAAAAAGTTTTGAATATATATATATTTTTGAATGAATACAATCAAAAGACAACACAACAAAACGCAATACATTAGTGAATGAAAGAGAAGAGAAAACAGGTCTCTCTGAATAGGTTTGGGCTCAGAAACAAAAATATTCAATTAGTTTGGGGTAAAATTCGTGATTTTGCAAATTATCAATTCTTATGGCTTATGTTGGGTTTGGGTCAGGTATTAGCGAGAAATGGTATGCTTTATGTTAGGTTTGTTCGCACAATACCCTCTAAAGGAGAGCATATCATTATTTGTTTAAACAGAGCGACCCTTTTGTTGCTGTCATTTACAACGGATTCTCTTAATGTTGAGATTCAGGACTAACTTTTGACTTATGAGACCCACAACACTATGAATCCAATCTAACATTACCTGTGCTATTGACTGTTCCATAGCCTTTTACATTAGTAATGCTATTGAATGTTCCATAAGCTTATAGTTATTTGAATCTAAAATTACATTCAATGCTTATAAAAGCAAAGTTCCTGTCGATGTCTATTCCCTCCAATGTATTCGATACTCAAACGGAAGTCAATCATTTCTGAAGAGTTTGTCGTATTATTGCTCACGTTTTTAGACTTTTTACAGTTTTTACAGTTTGTCTCTATTCTCTTACTTCACGCTTCCGTAAACAGTGTTTCAGTGTTTCAAACATTCATTTTTCATCTCAAGTCTATCGAATAATTTTGAATTTTTCACTACTTTTTTAATTTTACCCAAATTTTATTCTTAAGTCAAACAGAAATAAGGAATTAAGACAATTATATGAAAGATTCAAATCATGTAATTATTTGATAAATGCATTTAATTAAGTAAATTATACACATCTTAACTATTATAGTAGTAGCGATCAATTGACAAAATTACCGAACTTTTCATTTAAACTTATATAATGTTTTAAATATTTGAGAGAAATAAGTTTAAAAGTGTCAACAAATTGTATTTCGCACTTATTGTACGACAATATCTTATTATACGACGACTCAAAAAAGCAAAAATTTGTATTTTTATGATTTTACTCAGTTTCTAATAAAAATCGAACGGTTTTTTGCTAGACAACATTTCGGATTTTTGTTAATTTTTGATACTTTTTTATTTATCATTAAATTTAACATCAAATTAACATTTTAAAAATTATATTAAATATATTAATAGTGACTCTAATTTTTATAATTGAATTGAGTTTTAGTCATAAATTATGGCAAAAATTAAAACTCTTAACCCATTGTTATTTTAAATCGTTTGGAAAAATATCATAAAATGTTAATTAAAAATATTATATTTAAGTTTAATTTAAACTTTAATTTAAATAAATTGTAATTTTAATGTATTAGAAGTTTAGTCAATACACTTAAACTTTTGTCCATCGCTTACATCTTATCATTATCTGAATATTGTGTTTTTAACCGTTAAAACCATTGGAGGAAATTCAAACCATAAGTAGCGGAACTGCTTTTATGAAGTCGTCATATATTTCTCATATTTTATTTCTTATTTCGAGTCAAAACATAAAAATAAATAAAAAGATTTATATCGAAAAAGTGACTCATTTTTAAGAGAAGGAATTTTATATAGAGATGTGTGAATACTATTCAAATGAAAATTCCTTTAAAATAAATCAAATTTCAAATTAGAGGATGAAATCGGGACTTCACACTCATGAGGTCCCAAAGTTTTTAATAATGAAGAAATATTTTCTTTTTATAAGAAATTGTAACTATATTTTGTAGTGGAATCTAATCTTATATCAATTAAATTGGATTTAAGAGCAGATTATAGTTGAGACGGAAAAAAATTTTCTGAATATAAAAATTGCGGGAAATTAATATACAGAGAATATGCTTTGAAAGACACTGACATACAATTAGAAATACTTTAAAAAGTTTGTAAAGAATAATATATAAAATAATGTAAACATAGTTAAAAAAAATAAAAACAGTCCTAGCAAATTGTTTGTCCACTATCTCAAGTTTATATCCGATTTCATCATTCATTTATTATAATAATTTTAAGCATTAAAAATAACTCTCTCCCTCTCCCTCTCCCTCTTTCTTTCTTTTATTCTTTCTCTCAATTGATTTAAATAAAAAGCTTTATATTAAAGAAATAGTTTTGTTTTGAGAGTATCTTCTCCTTCAAAACCCAATTCTGTAAAAATTGAGAAACTTTTTCTTAAAAAAATGGCTCAAAAGGTGTTTCTTATAAATTAATTCACTAAAAGTGAAACAATTTGATTGTATTATATTCTTTGTAAAACAATAAATTTTTGAGCTCACGCTCTGCCAAATGATTTTCTTTTAAAAGGTTTGCCTTTTTAGTTAAACCTTAACTGTTTTACCATTGATTTGCCGACACATTCCAAGTTTAGTCTTCAATTAAGCATTTATTCTAAAAAACTTTTACTCAAATGTTTTTTCTCACATTTTAGCAGTCATTCAATTAAACAATTTTCAAACTCAAATGCTTTCAGAAAAAAAGTTTTCATTGAATGAATTGCTGTAATCAATGAGATCTTAACAATAAATACTCTGAGAGTCAACAGTAATGTAATCCCGACTCAATTCAGTCAAAACTGGATTCAATGCTTTGACTTCGAATGAAAGCCTTGTATTGATTATAATATAGTGTTTTATTTAACTAATATTTGTGTTAATTTGGATGTCGTGTTTCTGACTCATGTCGACTACTTTTATTCATTTATGCAAATGATGTCATCTTTGTATAAACCCTTTACTATCCCTAATACTTAAGATTACATTAAATATCTATTAGAATCAATTACTCAAACATTCAATCATTTTTCCAAAACTAATCTAATTTACAAATAAACAGATTTTTATTAATTAATTAAATGAATAATAAATGAAATATTATTTGAATTTTAGTCATTTTTTGGTCGAACGTATAATAATTTGTCGGCTTTGGGTGAGTGCAAGAATAATGGCCAGTGTGTCATCAATAAAAAGAATAGAACCTCATGCAAGAGTTGTCGACTTAAGAAGTGTCTGGTCGTTGGAATGTCTAAAAGCGGTTCGTATTCTTCACATCAAATCTTTAAAGCAATGATTTTCAGTTATTTTAAGTTTATTTTATTTTAACATTTAATGAGTTCTTCCAAAAAAAACTGAATTTATGTCGCGATTATAGATTATATAAATTCATTGAATAACTTTATTGAAGCGAATCCTTAGAAAAGTTAAAGAATTACCAGTTTTTGACAAATTGCCTGAAAAGCGCTTAAAACTACTTTTGATGAACAATACGGAGAAATGCAATCAAATCAAATCAAAATTTAGTTGAATTGTATTTATAAAAGTAGTGCAGAATTGGCAGCGAATCGACAGTTATTTTCGGTTAAAATAGTGATTAAATTGATTTTCTATCAAAACTAATGTATTATCAGTTGTGGATCGACTCAAAGTTCAACCACTTTTGTGCCAACAATAATGGTTTGATTAGAGTCTGACACAACTCATATAAAAGCAATTTAATTGCAATCGGAGTACGACTTGTTAGTCACGATGAGAGGGTCAGGGGTTAATTGACCGAACATCACCTCAATCGACATTATATTGAATTTATCGCTATTATTGATATATGAATATAATGAAAATGATTGCGAGCCCTCCGGTGTCCGCCTCTCAATTCGATCTGATTAGCACTTTGTGTTGCCTTTAATTTCTTTGATTTTTATGGTTTGCCTTTAATTATATACTTATAATTGATTTTCCCATACATTTGAAATTCAATTAATCCAATTCTTTCTTAAATTGAAGGCTCTCGTTATGGCCGGCGATCCAATTGGTTTAAAATCCATTGTCTTATTCAGGATCAACAGGAGATGACGAGCAGATTGGCAGAACAGGGGGTTTTACAAAGCAACGGTCAAATGCAACGCGCATTCAATGAAAACAAAGATCTCTTAACGCAGTACAATAAGACCACCGACTCATTCAGGGAAACTAACAGCGCGTCGTCCGCACACCACGTATCGCCCAGAGCCGCATCACCCAATTCTAGCGATGGTTCTGTTGGTGCCCTCTCTTCACCCTTTTCTACTCTTTTTGACTCTAAAGTAAACGGTTTTCCAAATCGTTTTGACACAAACAGCCCATACGCTGAAACTCGTAAAGAATTAGGACATCATTTTGGGTTTCATCCGTCGGGTTTACCCCTATCACCGGTGTCTCCGTTGTCACCTCTAAATCCTGTGACAACGGCTCGTTTTTTGTTCCACAACTCAATGGCCAAAAGCGTCAATGGTTTGCACGCATTCCCCGGAATGTCAAAGTTATATAACGCAGACCTCAATCTTGCGGCCTATCCCTCACGTTTTCTATCGTTACATGCGCTGAATCCGATGCTCAAACAGAACAGCAAAGACCCTGACATAAACCAAAATATAGGAGAGTGTCAGCCCGATGTGCCCGAACAGGAGGTGCCGATCGATCTCTCCGTTAAAAGAGCTTTGAGTGAGGCTGCGCTCAGAGCACTGTCCAAATCATTAAAAACTTGTGCCGGAGATCGAGACTCAGGCTTTTCTCCGAGTAGTAATGAAGAAAATAATAATAATAATAATAATAACAATACTTCACCGCTTGACTTGACTTCTAAGCGGACACCCGAACCACCGATAGACGAACCAAATGAAGACCATTCAGATAGTGATGACGACGAAAACAACTCAACTATTGAATCGAGTGAAGATAAATGACACAAATGGCAAACAGTCTGTGCCTTATATCAAACGTCAAAATATGAATTTTTCTAACTTTTATAACTTAAGAGTTGTGTCGACAACTACTGAAAGCATTCCTCTGTTTGTAATTGACTTAACTGTGATTGAAAAGAGTGCCTCCATTTATCTCATTTCCATTTATTCTACAAATTATTTTCTAATCAAATGAAACTTTATTTTTACAACAATTTTATATCGATTACAATCGTGTTATGCACTCATTTAGAGTTAGACTTTGGGCCCAAACAAAGACAGTATTAATAATAAGGATTACGTTCTCATGAAATCATTTGTGGCATTTGGTCGGCATTGAATTCTATTGAATTATTCAATTATATGAGTCCTCTGTCTAAACATATTTTCAGAAACAATGAAAAGAGTGCTCACAAAAGTTGCCTAAAAGATAACTGATGTCACTATTTTTATTAACAACACTTCAATGGCATTCAAATATCAATTATATTATAACATATTCTGTGTATAGACTCGTAATAAAAGTCTTTGAATTGATTTCTATTAAGTGGCAAAAAATACAAATCCTTTGAAGAATAAGATTTTCTAATTATATGCAAATGAAAAATATTTTCAATCAATTAAATTGAGTCAAATGTTAATTGATTTTAATTGAAAATTCAGTTTATTCTGTTTTGTCCTATAATTCAAGAAAAGCCTAGTCCTCAATGATTGATATGAAAATGATTTTTCAAAATATATTACAAATTAATTAGTATTCGATCCTTTCATTTGTGATAAACTTAGAACTGAATTTCATTAGAATTGCCTTTTAATTGAAGTAATTATTCCAAGACTATTGAAAAGATTAATATAATGACAAAAGTAATTGTAATTATTTTAGACTTTTTTCCAATGAATATTTTTTAATATCTAGGAAATAATGCCATTAATCTATTGAAAATATTATCTATTGTTTTGTATTTTGAGTGTATTTTAAGACTTTTCTTATTCTAGAATTTAATTTAATTAAAGAAATGTTTAATTCATAAGTAAATACTTTTCGATTGAAAAAATTATATTAATTTTGTTCATTCATTTTAGTTTAAAAGTAATCAAAACTTTTGCACAAATTATTCACAAATTAATTAAGAATTTTGTAAAGTTTTACAATTTTCTGTCTATTATTTTATTTAATTATTATCTCAATTAAAATCAAATGATTTCTTATATATTATTTGAAAAAACATATTAACTCATCGATACTTTAAGTATTTGTATTAAATTTATATCTAATGTACAGCATTTTCATTACAAAATATTTTGTTTTTCTCACGAACATTGATTGACACATAATTTTTAATAAAATTACCTTATCTTTCATATATTGTTGTATTGATTTGATCAGCATTTTAGTCAATTGAGACAACATTTTGTTTCGGTTATTCAGTCTAAAGTGTTTTACAATAATAATTTTTATTGTAATCAATTGGCTTCACATCAAATAAATTAATTATTAGTGTTTAGTGTTTGGCATAAAAACGTTTACATCTCTTATATAGGGGTCAGTATTTAAAAGTAGTCGACTTGTCGTTCAATTTTTTCGGATTGTCTGCATTGACTCAAACTCTATGTATTTTAGTGTTAAATTTAACCACAAACTAATTGTGCTGTCATTTTAGATAAATTGAACTAAACTTTGTTTTTCTTTAATACAAATTTAATTAATAATTGGTTCTCAAGAAATACATTTTCTTCTTTAAAATAAGACTTGAATTGAAAATTTATTTTAGAACTGAAGTCAACTTATTTTTTTGTCAATTTTTTCTGAGAATATGTTTTGACAAAACATTAATCATCGAAAAAATTATTGATTTTAGTTTAGATATAATCAAATCTTATTTTGCGTCCCTTTTCGCACCTTTTTTTGTTTTCTTTTAAATTCATTGCAATAATCCCTAAATTATAGACAAAATTTATTGCTTTTCAAAAGTCAACGAACGAGTTATTCGTCGGACCAAACAATACAATAATTTAAGATTAAAATTGAATTCTCTTCTAAAATATAAATGAATTATTGAATATTTAGCGCTAAGTTGTCATATCTTACCATTAAATTTATTGCGACTCAAAAACCTTTCGGTACATCAACTGTACATCGACTCAAAAATTTAATTGTTTTGTATAAACCAGAGATAACCAATAGATATATACTTGAATACCCCCTAATATCGATAATTTTAAAGTTACAGATATAACCTCTTGAAGTCAGAACTAGAGGGGTGTTGTCCTCACTCTTAAGTTGAATATTTTGGTCATCTCTGATATTAATTAAATTTTTAAAAATCAAAAAGAATTGAACTGATGTTTGATTTACTTTTATTTATTATTTATATATTAATTTAAAACTTTCAATCTTTAAATATTACTTTAAAAATAGTCATCTTGCTAGATTTAGTGACCCACAAAATTGTCTTTAAATCTTTTCTCTTGTAATCGAAAAGAATGTTCAGATCTTTTGTTATTCAATAAAGACCATTTTGAGCCTAGAACATTTTGCCTGAAAAACCAAATTAAATTAAATTAAATTGTAATTTATAACCCATAGGTCTCAAATCTTTATTGAGAATTAGATAGAATCAACATGGTCAATATGACTTATCTAAATTTAGGTTTGAATATTTAACAATGGTTCTTAAATTAAAATAAACAAGTAATAAGTTCACCTAGCAATAATTTAAAAAACATTTTAACAAAAACTTTTTATACTTTTACATACATTGATAGCCTTTAGTCAATACTTTTCATTGTAATGGAGATTTGACCATAATACTATATATATAAGAGTGGTGAAAGTTTTGGTATTCAATTAATTATCAAAAGGTTTATATGATTTTATTTTCATATGAACTAGATCAATAATATTGCTAAAAAGTAAACTAAAACCCTACTTTACTTTTAAAATTTTGAATCTAAAACTAAACACTTATTGTTATGAACTTTAAATTATAATTTTTAACAAAAATTTATTTATCATTTGTGTTGAGTTTAAATAATTTATTAATCACTTATAATAAGTTATTACGACTCTATAGTGTAGAGTCTATACATTTTAATTTATTTCAATTTCCAGTTTATTTTAATATGAAAAATGCAAAATGTATTTGTCCATGATCAATCAAAGATTAAAACTTTTAATTTAAAAGTGTTAACTAATTATAGAGAAATATCATTAGTTTTAAAATTGATTTAAAATTTATTTTTAGAATATAAAGGAATCCTTAAATATTTATTATGAAGTTTTGATAATTATTTTACCAAAATTTATTTCTAAATTTATTTGAATTAAATTCAATTATTCATAGAATTCTAAATATTTATTTCAATTAAAAATTAGAGATAAATCCAATTGAATGAGTTTTCATCAAAACTTAGTTTTGGTTAAGTAAATCATCAAAATTTTTACAGTTGAATGTGTTTATGTCTCACAACACATAACTTTACGGAATTATTATAGTATTTAAAGGTTGAAATGAACTAATCAGTGATGAAGTCTGTAAATTGGATTCTAAAATATCTTTTATCGATTTAATGAAATAATTTTCAACTCTTAAATCATAATTAAATTAATAGAAATGATTGGATTCACTTATTTTTTTGTAATAATCGGTTGAAATGATAGCGCATTTTAGGTTTTACTCTTTATATCAATAATTAATGATTACCTCTATTTATGTCTACAAATATTTATTTAAAAGAAGTAATCAATAAACACATTTAAATGAAATTTAAACTATGATTAGTATTAAATTTCTGTTTGATATTAAATTTTGGTGTCATTTAATATTTTGTATAAATGAGTGCACGTCTTATTTGAAGGGCTTTCAAATAGTATTGAAGAGTAAAAGCACTTCATTTGAAAATCATTTTTGTAAACAAATCATAAAATTTAATATTTTTAATCAAATTTCAAACCGAATCTCAGATTAATCTTCAATTAATTTATTCATTAATTGTCTGATATATTATCAATATTTAAATGATGTCTACAAAGAAGGAGACAGAAGAAGAAGTCTTTGAAACAAATGATGAAATCTGTCAGAAATTGGTTGAAGAGTTCGTCCAAATGACTGAAACGAACTCAGCATTGGCTCAATTCTATCTTCAGGACAGGAATTGGAATCTTAGGCTTTCAGTCAATGATTACTTCGATGATATCGCAAAGAAGAAGTCGAGTGACAATAAACGCAAATCTGATGCCATCGTTATATCGAGCGATGAGTCCAACGACGACAGCGATTGCGATGTTGTCTTTCATATGAAATCTAGTCATAAGTCAGTTATCTTTCAAAGTAAACGATTTGATCCATTAATTGGTTATATCTTAAGCGACAGAAATGTCGTTATTTTAATATTTGTCATCAATTGATGCAATTCTTGAAATTTTTCCATTTTTTTTGATAAAATAGTTTTGCATTCATTGAATAATTATTGAAAACAATATATATATTATTCAATGAATACATTTAAATGTCATTCAAATTATGATTATTTTTGTTAAATTGTGTGCTTTAAAGGTCAGTTGCGGGTACTTATATAAAAGCGACTTTTATTATGACTTACTTTACACCAAATCTCAATTAGTGTCCATTTGATGATTAACTGAGTTTGAAATGAAAATTAATATATTCTTATAAGTTATAACTCAAATAAATGTCCTATAGATGAGCATACAATTTGAGCGACAGCATCTTAACTAGATTTAATTATAATTACTAAATAAATTGACCAAGTATGTGCACTGATGAGTAATATTTCAATTCAAATTAAGTAATATTTAAAATAACCTTGATTTACCAAGACAAAACACTTCTTAATGTGGTTTATCCCTTAGTTTTGTTATCAAACATTTTGTTATCAAAAGAAAAGTTCATTTTATATATTATTTCGTTTTATTACCTTTTATTAACTTTTTATTATTCGATAATAAATACTTAATTCATTCAAAATATTTTATATGAATAATTTGAATGTGCTTGCTCATCTCAAATACCATACTAACGAATTTGGAT
>JAQFZM010000055.1:0-66089 GCA_034695785.1 Galumna obvia
ATTTTTAATCGATAAGTAAATACAAATTTTTAAACAAATTTATATCGATTTATAAACAATACTTCGATTTCTAATATCAATAATGTTTTAACTGTCTTAAGACACTTCAATGAGAACACTCGATCCGATCCACATGGATTCAATCCGGATAGATTATATTCCAATGAGGACAGCATATAAGCTTTTGATAATCATCTTTGCTTATTATCAAGTTAATAATAATAATAAATATCTCAAAATATTTGTCTGATATTTTAATTACTTGACATAAGATTAAGTTTATACGTTATGAATTGTTCCTTGAGCAATTGTTTAATAATTGTATTTAATTCTTATTCGTTTTGGAATTCGTGTGCATTCAGTTTATATGACATTTGATTCATGAAAATTGATTAAATGGATTGGATGTCAACCGAAGAACTATTTATTTTAAGTAACAATAATTGAATTAAAGTAAGAAATGGTTTATCAAATCATTCAAAACAGTGGTAACGCTTTGTTTAAGAGTCAGACCTCTTGTTTTAATATAAAGGATCTTTTTTAGGGGGTTTTAATGTTTTCACTTTATAATACTTTTAATTTTTTAAACAAATATAAGTTATCTATAGATATGTTTTACGTGGAAATAAAGCAATGTATCAAGGTTCTTTTAAAACTTTTACTAATTGTTATTTTATAATAAAATTCTATAAAAAGATTTAAGATTTGTATGATTAGTACGGGTTTGTTGTGCACATCACTGTTTGATGTCTATTAGTTTTATTGATTTATCGAATTTCCTCTTCGTTTAACTTGCATTCAATGTTCATTCTGTGCCCTCTTATCAAATATATGAGTTTCGTATAATTAATTAATTGACTCAATTTTTTAATTCAATGAATTTCAATCAATTGTAATACTAATGGTTTTTACTTATGTTTATCACATTTCGTTGAAATAAAGCAGTTTATGGCAATAACTTATTGTTTAATCTTTATTTATATATTCATTGAAAGTGTAATTCATTGCAAATAATATAAGTCGAGAGTTATCTTTAATTCAATGATTCAATGAATTAACTTTTGCTTCAATTGTTTCGACCGACTCTTTCGCGCAATTATTTTTAGAGACAGTATTTTATTGTAAATTATATTAATTGTATTCGAATTATATTTGAAATTATCTGAAATATTAACATAAATTTGTTTCAATTATTTCTTTTATTGAAGATTTGAATAAAACATTTGAAACATAATATTTATAATTTTTTTTGCAAGAACTATAATTAACAATCAAAATCATATTAATCTAGCATAAATTTAATATAACTCATCTTTTCTTAATATACTTTCAAATTTCTAATTAATTTAGTTTGCAATTAATTGAAGGGATTATAGTTTATAACAGTCTTAGATTCTCTCTATCTTAGTTTGGCAAGGTGATCAATTACCATTTTCCTTGGATCTCCAATAGATCATATTTGATGTCCTTTAGTGACTTTTTGACTTAAAATTTAAGTTTAAGTTACTATAAGTTTTAAATAATACAATTGTACTATAATTATATTATAAAATAACTTTATTGTTATGATAAATGAGTAACTATACTTGGTCATCTGGTCAATGAACAAAATAACTAAAAAAAGAAGTTTTTATTTAAAATCTGACATGGTAAAACATATCTAAGGCTTAGATTCTAAGGGGAGTATAAGGAGGTATTTTGGTCAAAGTTAGTGGGATATAAGAGAGCTATTTTGAAAATGACCACAAAATGTCTAAAAACATATAATTTGTCAATTTTTAGTCGTTTACTGTCGTATATTAATAAAAATTAGTCATATTTTAATATATTTTATCAAAATTAATGCAAAAAACTAAGAATTTGAAAAAAAACAATTTTGTTAAACTTGTTGTTCGAAAACTTAGAGCACCAAAAATTGAATTTAAAAACTCTATTTTTGACGATTTTACGCATTTTTATGGTTTTCTTAATTTTCCTTTAGAACTTTGAAAGCAAATGGTTTAAATGAGCCATGCCGTTTTAGCTACTTTTTAAAGTAATTTAATGCCTATGTTATGTGACCAAGCACAAAAAACTTATTCATATACATTTTTTATTAGAAATGAACAAGGAAATAATTCATTGACAAAAATTTTATAACAAATGAACTTTTCTTTTGATATTTTAATGTAAATAAAACGATTCATTAAAAATAATTGAAAAGGGTTTTATCTTGGTATAAAGTATGTAATGACATTAAAATCTTGGCCAAAGCATTGGTCAAAGCATAGAATAAGCAAAATGAAATATTTGACCCCTTGTGCCGGAAACGGGGCTCAGCATCGCTCTTATAAATTATAAATTAAATTATTTCCAATTTTATGTTAAATGAAAATCAAAGAATAGAGTCGAGACAATTGTTGTCATCGATTTTATTTCTAAATTCAATAATTATACCAACTTTGATGTCGTTTTAATATTAAATCACTTTTAGTTTTTGATTAATAAAATTTGTGTTCGAAAATAAAATATAATAAAAAAAATCTAATGTATTGAAGTCTTAAAAGTATTGAATTTTGTTTAATAATTGAGTCATTCTTTTAATTATAATTTAATGTTCGGACAAAAGTCATATAAATTGTAGAAAAAACTTAATAATGAAGTTTTGTTGGAATGCCTCAGAAGTTAACTGAAAATATTGTCACAAATCATTTTCACGGCTCATACGATGAGAAAAGTAAGAAAGTCATACAGAAAGTCATACAGTCTGTACTTCAAGTCTCTGAAAGGCTAAGAGATATTGAGTTCTCTCAGAGACTAAGGGATGGTCAGAGGGCTAATAAATGTCATTTTAAAATGAAATTATTAAAATATGTGACTTTTCTTATAAATAAATATAACTTTTGTCCAAATGTTAGACAACAATTAAAATGAATATGAATACGAAAAAATGATTCTCTTTTGAATGTGATTGCAATGTAGTACCTAGATTAGGGTCTGGTTATCTCTGTTGTTTGTCTTGAATAGTGAACTTGTGATCGGAGTCAGTTCGGCAGCTGTTCATCCGTTTCCATTTGAATCAGTTGGCAATGCGTTTGTGTTTATCGATTGATGTATTCTTGACTTTTCAGTTTGAGATAATTCAGAACTCATTTCTATTGAAGACTAGAATACTCTCGAGTTTTACTCCTGTTATGATTATATTAACACCAAAAGAGCTCAAACATATTCTGGTAAATGTCGAACAATTTTTAAAAAGTCAGTCCAAACTTTCAAACTATGGGAAGCCTTACAAAAGTTTGTGGTTTTAAATGTATGAAAAGACCGACAAAAACATTCAAAATTTGAAGATGTATTGCAGAACTCGCACTTCAGAAAAGGCGTAAAATGAGTCAAATCTAAACATTACACAGAAATGCAACGTCTAGTGTATAGTCGATAAACAAAAGCTCACATAAATTGTTAACATTTTTGAATAATTAGTCTTTTTTTCATAATGTTTATCTCTCTCTCTCTCTCTCACTCTCTCTCTCTCTCTCTCTCTCTCTCTCTCTCTCTCTCTCTCTCTCTCAAAAATAATTTGTTTGTCTTAATATAGATGTTATGTAAACTTGAATGAAACGGTTGTGATATTGAGCCGAATGTATGTATATTTTGCCAAAAATTCATGAAATCAAATAATCCAAAGAAATGGACGTAAAGCGTAGCTAAACATTAGTTTCAGCTGTACTTCTCATACTTGGATCAACTTTGAATCGGCAATTCTTTATGCATATAACGTATAAATGGTGGGAAACAGTAGGCATTTATGAATAAATTGTTACCATAGAGTACACAGAATTGGGTCTTCGCTTTAGTCTTTTGTCACACTCTCTGCTATTATGATATTTTAGTGAATACATTGCATATTATGTTTTATATATAATATACAAATGCATTCAAAAGCATACATAAAGACCAGTCCTGTGTCATATTAAGATAGCATCTGTAAAGTCATTGGACCGATTCCTAATGTCACCGACCAAAAAGTGCTCAAAAGAGGGGAGAACTCAATATATTTTCTAATAAATCGACATTTATTTTATAAACGGAATCAGTTTAACAACAAATGAGCCACAAATAAATGAATCAAATAATTAATTAATTAATTAAAAGATAATAAAAGTTAATAAAATTTAAATAATATTTCAATTTATTCATCACTTTTTCTAATAATTTAAAAACTTTGAAAAGTATTCGATTAAAAGTTAAATTAAATATGTTTTTAGTCAAATGATTTTATAAATTAATAAAAAAATCTATTAATTTATAAATTGTTTGCAAAGTTTGTATTCTTATAAGTAATCAGAGAATTGGTATAGAATTCACATTTTCTCACGAAGTAATCGAAGTTTTTTAGTCGTTTTTCAAATTATAGCTTAAATTCAAACATTAGTAGAGCTTAAGAGTAAACATAAGTTTTAGAACTAAACATTTTAACAATTTGTTTGCCAATAATAATAGCAAATAACAAAATACACGTTTTAAGGGCTACTGAGTTAATGGCAATCAATAAGCAGTGATGAGCACGCGTTCAACATAAGGGCTGACGGGACGGGTGAGAGTGTGGACACACCTGCATTAAAACACATCTAAAAACATAATAAAATAATAGATATTTTTGGTTCAGAAGAAGTGATGCGCTCAACAAACCACTCATTATTATATTTAGACTCATGTCGTCGACTCCAGTCATTGAAATGATAATTATTTTTTTGCCACACATGCTCTGCACCCGACGCAGACCTGCGATGGCCTCACTTTTATGCATTCAAATGTTTGGCTTCAATGAAGTCTCTCTTTTTAAAGTTAGTCCTCATTAGCATTAAGTTCTGTTCACATAATAATAAATATGAGCGATGAAGACTATCAAGACTAGTGATTATGGTAAATAACATTCAGAAGCGAATCCTACACACAAAAAACAACAGTACCGGAGCGGACCAACAACTCTGCAAAAACTTGAGTTTAGTTTAGTTTACAAAACTATTAGAGTCGAAGTTTATCGCATTTATAGCGGAAATAATTACTCGAAAGTTATTCGCAAAAAATATTAGTTTTGCAGACCGTAAGAGATAAGAGGCTTATGAGTAGTGAAAACAATAAAATATGAAACGATCGCAACTCATCCGATGTGTTGATTCCCAGAATATATTATTTTAATTCATAGACTAACGAATTAATAACAGTCTAACTATAATAGGGTCTCATTAGTAGAGCTATAAATGCGATAATTTATTTCTAATTCTAATAATAATAATAACAATAATGAATGGAAAGTACATAAGTCGGTGCCTTCAGTGCCGACTGACTTCAGTGCTAATTACATGGCCTCACCATTTGATGAATACGAGTTTCAGAGGAGACCATTGATTGGAAGCGTTGTTATTGCAATAATATTAACAATTTTAGGCTCAATATTGAACTGATAAACAAGCGGTGAGCCATCCATACATTGATGGGAGCATTGATGGGAACACTGGAGAGCACAGACGTAAAGAGAATGACTGAAGTGAATCAGAAAATTTGTAGCATCCGTTCCGTCAACTGTTGATTGCTATGTAGAGACACACGACTTGTCAGTGAGGAATAGACCCAAACACGTGTGACTCACAAGAAGTTTGCAATTCTGGAGTGGAGTTGAGTTGAGTTTAGTTGAGTTGAGCGCTCGGATCCACTTTATTAGAGCTGATCTCCAATATTCACAATAATCAATGCAAGAGTCATGGCTTCTAATCGTGTCAATGTTAGCTCTGTTAGGCTCTGGTTGTGCTCTGGATGTGCTCAGAACTGCATATGTTTTGCAAACGGTTAGAGTATTATTTGATTTAATTGAAGGTCGATATTAACTGTAATTTTGATGCATATATTGTTCGCTAAACAAAACATTGAGTTTCGGAGCAAAATATTTGATCGCATATATCAAAGATCGCGTCTCTATTATTATTGGATTTAAGTCCGGATGAATGAGATCTGCACTCGAATGAGCCCATTGTTTAACACCAATAAAACTGCGAACCAAATGAAAACCTCGTTTTTCACTGACACACAAACTTATAATTTTCATCTTAAAAAACGGCAAAACTTTTCTATCGCTAACTATAATAATAATTCATCGCTTCTGAAGAGTCCTTTGCTTTACTTTATGAACAAAAATCATTATTTATTTCATTTTAGAGGAAAATAAATCTTTGTGTGACTAAAGCTCTTCTATTGATTAAATATATCATTTTATACATCAATATATGCCTTAACTATGCCTTAACTATGCCTTAATAATCTGATATCTCTTGTTGTCTAAACTTTTATGATTAGTTTTGGGTAATTTGATTCTCAGGTAATTCTCAAAACAAGTGATCACATTTCAAAGCAAACCCCAAACTATAAGCCTATTCTCTATTCAATTATTATCCGATATTTCGTTTTTTGTATCTCTTATGAAATCGAAATAAAATTAGTTTTTTTTATTAATACTTTTCTAACAGATTATGTTCGACACAAAACCCAAAATATATTATTATTAATATTATATATTTTTCAAATAAATTATAATTAATTTTTTCTAATATAATATTTCCAAATATTTGAATTAATAAAACAAACGTCTGTTTGAAAGTCAATCACTAAAAGTGATGAAAACCATTAGATTTGAGTTAAAATTAAATTTCTTTAAATTATATGAGTTTTGAATTCAATTTTGATCATAACTTTACGATTTTAGTCCAATAAATAAATAATTGGCAAAAACTGGTAAATGAATATAAAGTGAATGATATAATCAATAGTCATTCACTTGCCTTTATTGGAAGAGACAGTATTGGGAGAGCGGACACCCGCTGTTACCATATATTTGGTGTGTTGTGGACTAATATAACACAAATATAATCGAAATAATAATAATTGGGAGCTCTGAGTATGAGATTCATGAGATGCTAATCACCATAAAAGAGAGGAGTAAATTACCGCATTCAGGCACAGTAAGGGCACAGTCAGGGTACTATCATAAGGATATATACAATGAGTTTTTGAAAACTAATCCCAGGGGTGGCTCTATTTTCCCACAGAAAAAGAGGCAAAAGACCGACAAATAAGAGATTTGATGCTCAAAATTGAGTCAATATTGTTTTCTATTCTCAATATTATCGTTGATTATCTGATAAGCCATGAGTTGATGAGTCACGTGTTTTGTAAAAGCAATACTTTGATGACTTGCCTTGATAACACTTGATAACACTTAATGAGACACTTGAAAACTGTCCCAAACAACTCTCTTCTCAGCATTTATTGTTAGATTTCAATTAAAATTCATATTAAATCTTAAATTTAATTAATTGAAAGCATAGAAAATATATGAAAAGTAATAAATTATTACTTTTAATACTTTGAAATTCGTGTGAATTAAAGAAATCATTTATATTTTGTTAAAAATCTGTCACTTTTAATGAACTCTCAAAAGAGTGGTCTAAGAGTGGAGTTTAATATGTTTAAAGTGATAACTTTGTTCACTTGATTTCATCATTTCAATAGTGAGTCCATTACTCAAAAAATCAGTGCTTCTAACCATCCGTTCGACAAATCAAGAGTTTATTCAAAACTGTATTCCAGTCACGAATCGTTTCAATGTGTTGAAGAACTCAACCATATCTGTCAGAAGCTGAGCCGCATTACCAAGGTGCCATAGATTTTCAATTTTATTCCAGTATAATTATACTCTACGAACTATTTAATGAAAATTCTCTTGGTTAAGTTTAACACCTATAAGGATTAATGAAAGAAACTAGATTATTGAGATAATTAGTAAATGATGATTATGTATAGTACTAGCTTGATTATTTGAAATGGAGAGAAAGAGAAAGGTTGTGGGGAAGGCATATGCGACCAACACATCGTTATATCGGTTCACCGCTAAGAGTCAGTGAAGACGTGTTTCCAAACCAATTAACCCAATTATTGGACTTTTACTGAACTTTTTCTTCAATTAAATCTTGTATTCAATGTATTCTTTGCCAAAAGAGTGGCACAGAATAAGAACTGAATTTCATTATAAAACAAATAAATTTTTATATTATTTATTTAAGAGTGAAAAATATGAAATACTGTCGGATTGTTAGCGAACAGTTCAGTCAAACTGTGATTTATATGGTGTGCGATATTCTGGCAAATGTGCAGATAATGTGCTCCAACTATAGACTCTTTGGAGAGTGGGTTCGTTTAGCTCTAACGTATTGTATAGGTTTTTGATCCGTCAGGACATACACTATAATTATTTAAAGAATATGAATGAATGACCATTACTTTGTTCGTAACCATTAAATGATACACAACTATCCCTAACATAAGCACAGAATACTGGAACTAAAGCATTGTTCCTTAATTATAGTCTTCCGGACGTGTTGTACATCTTTTGTGACTTTTGTCGAATTCGTGACCTCACATACGATAAGCAAAGACTCATTTATTTCGATCATATTTTCTGTTAACTATTTATCCGTATTTTGTAAATAATAAATCATATAATAATAAATTAATCAGTTTTGGCCTCAAAAACACTATAAATTGCAATTCAATATAAATTGAACCTAATTTACATATAATTTAAACAAAATAGAAGCATGGTCATTTCAAAGTTTAGAACATTTTTTTATAGATAGACCTATAATTCAATGTTTTTGTATATTTTTTTAAAGTAATGTTTGGCTCAAATCAAAAATATTCTAATCATCGAATGTCTAAATAAATCAAAATTAGTTTAAATGAAAGATAGACTGAAATGAGGTTTCAATTCATGAAATAATTGGTACGCCTTATGTCCTGAAGAATAAATCAATATTTTTGCTAAAGATTTGGTTGGATTGTGAGCTCAAAACCCAACTATTGAGTGATAACCACTGAGAGAGAACTGATTTTTTTTGTTTAATGGTTGGTTCTTATGATGATTGAGCGCCAAATTATAGCCACTGTTAGTCAACTAACAAATAGTCAGACAAACAAAAGTTGGCCAAAACGACAAACTCTTCACTAATGATGTCTTCGTATAAATCGAATCAAATAATAGGTTTCATAAAAACTCTCTTATTTACGGATGCGGTGAAAGACATCAAATAATACAAAGTCTGACCAACAAATGCTTTAATCAAAATAAAAAGCCTTCAATTGTTTTGTTTCAACGTTTCAAACATTTTTCAACAAATCGACAGATAATTATAAACTCATTTCTTCTCTATTTTTACGAATTTATTATTTAAAATTTGAAAAAAATTCATTTTAATCTATTATTTATAAGACATTTAACTATTTTTCACTTAAAAATAGACAAAAGGTTTATAAAATGTTTACATTTTTATCATTAAATTTAATTATAAAATAAATCAATACTTTGTATGCATTGAAATAATATTGAAATAAATTAGTGATAAAAATGATTTAATTAGTTTTAGTCATTTCATCATTAGATTCATTAATGAGCGGCGGTTTCTCGAGAACGCTATCAATAAAACCCATTTGTTTGGCCTCTTCGGGACTCATGAAGCGATCCCTTTCCATACTTTCCTCTATGGCTTCGATCGGAAGTTTTGTGTGCTTTGCATACAAAGCATTAATACGTCTCTTAAGCAAAAGAATCTCTTCGGCGTGAATACGAATATCAGTTGCCTGACCCGCAGCAGAACCCGACGGCTGATGAATCATTATTCGCGAATTGGGCAAAGAATGTCTCATTGATAGTTCTCCGGCACAGAGCAAAAGACTTGCCATAGAACAGGCCTGACCCACACACCACGTGGCGATCGGCGGCAAAATATACTGCATTGTGTCATAAATAGCGAGACCTGCTGTGACCACACCTCCAGGACTATTGATATACAAATGAATTGGCTTTTTAGCGCTTTCAGACTGAAGGAAAAGAAGTTGTGCCACAACTAAAGAAGACATTTCGTCATTAATTGGTCCCATCAAACAAATTATCCGCTCTTTGAGAAGACGCGAATATATATCATAAGAACGCTCTCCTCTTCCCGTTTGTTCGACAACTATCGGAACTAAATAAGAAGTGGCAGAAGAAGTGGCAGAAGAAGTGGGAGAAGAAGTCCACGAATTTAAAGACAAATGTTTTCGACAATTAATTAAATTATTTGTCAGTCGTTTGTTTAAACCCAACAAAAAACTCCTTTTAATTAATTTTGTGAACATTTCGTTAAAAACAAATTATATTATAATAAATGAATTGAATTAAATGTAAATATTTTGTCAAAAATGTTTGAATTGATTTCAAAATCAAATGATTTGTTTGTCTTTCAATTATGACATCTGTTGTCAAAACCAAATTATCTTTAGTTGAAAACAAAAACAACGTTACGTTATGTTAAGGGAAATAAAAGAAAAAACGTATACAACTGTTTAAGGGAGAAAGTGAACAGTATTTATGTTTTAAATTTATTCTCTATTTATATTTTAAATATAATTACATAAATGATTACATTATATGATTTCATATAAAGATATACGTATTATTTGTATGAATAAATATAAAATACAAATGGCGTCAAATTAATGTTCACTTTCTTTTTTTAACAACTTTAAACATTGATTACATAAAGACATAACAAACGTCCGATTGTCAATCGATATGTTTTTGGTTACAGTATTTGTGATTTGTTTTGAAGAGACGTTCAAAACACGAATTTTATTTGTGTTTTAATTCTAATTTATCTCATATTTTAACTCAAATCAATAAATGGGTTCTTCACGAAAGCACAGAGAGAACAGAGAGAAAGATAAGGAAAGAGACACTAAAGAGAAACAGAGGTCGCGATCGAAGTCAAAGGAGAGGTCCGACAAAACGAATTACCGGTCGACTCATCGTCACAGAGACAAAGACAGAGACAGAGACAAAGAGTTGACCACTGGTTCCAGAAAGAGGTCAAAACCTGACAGTTCTGATGACGAACGGACTGATAGAAGGGCTGATAAAAAACTTAAGGTAAAGGAAGTAAAGGATGTCTCAAAAACTAGTAATTCTTCAGTCAATAAAACTGTAAAATTAGATCAAAAAAGTTCTGAAGAGAGCGACAGAACTGATCGAAAAGATGGACAACAAAACAAAGAGGGTTTGTATGAAATCATTTTATCTTAAATTATTAATCGCTTCTATTCTTAGATTTCATCCGAAGCGAGGGATCAAATACTGAATCGCTTTCTATTGAAGAAACGAAGTATTATTTTATTGATTTCTTATTTAATTTATAATTAATTTTTGTCTTTTAGTAAACTTAGGCTTAAATTGGGTTTAAAACCATTGGAAGTAAATGAGAGCGAAGATAATAAACCAAAAGTGGGATCCGATACGAATCCTGTTTTCTTCAAAACAGAGAATATGAGCGACAAATTAGAGGCACAAAAAATAAAGGAAAGGATTGAAATTCAAAAAAATAAACGAAGAGTTTTAGAAAAACTTAAAAGAATAAAAGGTTTGACTCAAAGTGATAGTGAAGACGAAGATGCGGTCAATTGGGTACTAAAAAATCGTAAATTGGAAGAGGAAAAGATGAGGGCTAACCAAAGGGAACGACTTCTTCAAGAAATGGACGAAGAGTTTGGAGTTTCATCACTTATTGAAGACGACATAAAGAAAAAGAAAGAAAAGGCTTATTCTTCTAAAGATCTCAAAGGATTGAGTGTCGGTCATAAAAGTGATGATTTTAAAGAAGGACATCTCATGATTCTTACACTAAAAGATAAAGAAGTCCTCAATGAGACCGAAGATGTTTTAGAAAACATAGATTTAGTGGAACACCAAAAAGCCATTAAAAATATTGAAAATAAGACTAAACGCCCCGAATATCGGCCATACGATGAACCAGAATTCGATGAATTTGGAATACTTCAGACAAAATCATTGCTCTCTAAATATGACGAAGAGATCGATGGACCCAAAAAAGACTCATTTAAGTTAGGATTCAATGCAGTCGACAAACAAAAGGAAATCGAAATGATTCGAATGAAACTTAATCAGGAAAAGGGAAGGATTTCACTCATTGCACCCAAACCTCAAATTGCAAACGAATATTACACCGAAGAAGAAATGATTAAATTTAAGAAACCAAAAAAAAATCGAACCAAAAAGGTTTTACGCAAGCACAATCCTATTTTAGATACTAATGATATGGAAGTCTACTCTAATACCTCAAATTCAGACTATGGCTCCAGAAAAGGTAAAAATAGTGAACAAGAGAATAATATCAAACAGGAATCAATTGAAGGGGAAAATGATATAAAACAAAAAAATGTCAAAAAGCGGACACCCCTTCCTTTAGATAGTATTTCTACGGACGAGACGTTCGGTTCAATGAATATAGACTTAAGTGATGTGGTATTAGAAGAAGACGAGGCCGACAAAGAACTCCAAACGGCTTTACATAAGGCCCGTAAACTCAAAAGTAGAGATAACTTAGAAGCGACTACCGGTGCCGCCAGTATTGCAAAAGTGGCACAAATTGTAAAGTCATTTAACAATGAAAATGAAGATTCAAATGAATCAGAAACTAATATCTCTAATAATATAATATTAAATACAACCGCAGAGTTTTGCCGAAATTTAGGTGATATTCCAACCTATGGTTTGGCCGGAAATAGAGATAATGAGCAGCAACTCATTGAAATGGATGAAGACGTCGATGAAGAAAAAGTTAATGACTCCGAACCAACTAAAGGCCATTGGAATGAAGTCGATGTTAAGGATGAGGATATGACCAGTGATTTCGATGATAATGAGGGTCAACCTATACTTGAAGAAGAACCTGATGTGAGCAAAGGTCTGGCCGGAGCTCTACAACTGGCAATGAAAAAGGGATATCTGGACAAAGAAGTGAAGAAACAGGTTAGCGCTTCGCGTCAGAGTGCACTTCAGGCTCAGTCTTATACCATCGAAGAGAAATTCTAGTGAGTTATGAGTTATGACTTTCTATTAAATCATTTAATGTTTTAATTGTTATTTATGTTAAACAGTGAAGACGACAAAATTGGTCGCCGCGAACGCTATAGTGGACCCGTTTCTGAATTTAGAGAAAAACACGACTATAAGCCCGACATTAAACTGGATTATGTCGACGAAAAGGGGAGAGTACTCGACCAAAAGGAAGCCTTTAGATATTTGTCACATAAATTTCATGGAAAGGGACCCTCAAAAAACAAAATCGATAAAAGAATGAAAAAGAAAGAACAGGAAGGGGTAAGTTATCTCTCTTTTGGAACTATTTATTTAGTTTTTCTTCATTTTGTTAGAAATTACGACAAATGAGTTCAACGGATACTCCTCTCAATACTTTAAAAATGTTAACCGACAAACAAAAAGAATTACAAACGCCTTATATTGTTCTCACCGGACAAAAGACAAGTCTTCAGTAAGTTTTTAATTATCTTAAATGAGTGAAAAGTAAATTAATATTTTTATTATTCTGTGCAGAACTACGATTTCAAAAACAAAATAATTAAATGAAACCATTTTTACATTTAAAGTTGAAAAAAAATGTTATTTAATGTAAATAATTGCGAAATCACTGAATATTCATAAAAATGAGACTTATTTGAGAAAATAGTTAATCGGTGTCTAATCGCTGTCACTACCGCTTCCAAAGATAGCGGCCGCGTCCTGACGCGTGCGCTTACGTCGAGCCGCCTCTTCGTCATCGCTGTCGCTTTCACTCGAAGAAGAAGAATCTGATGATTCTGAAGAGGAAGACGAAGCAGAAGATGAGGACGACGACGATTTTTCACTGGCACTGGACTTTTGGCCATCAATTTTAGGCTTAATGTCCTTCAGTTCACTTTCTATTTCTCTATCATTTGATTCTTTTTGCGTATCATTTGTTGTATTTTTATCAACAATTGGTTCTTCTTCTTCTTGTGGCGGTTCCAATTGGGTTTTGCGAATATCTTGTGTCCTAAACTCTGACTCATTTAAAGATCTGTGTTTGACCACAAGTTTAGAATTATTTGGAGCGGATCCCTGTTTTACTCGTCTTTTACTCAAACGTACTCTCGTTTCCAATTCATTATAACAAATGGAGTCATCCCTCCAAACAAAAAAGTAATTCTCTTCATAACCTTTTGTTGCCTTATTTTTAACGTTCCAATTGTATTCTCGGGCCATAACGTACTCATATTCCTCTCCCTCTCCGTATTCGCGTTCCTCTAATTCGTCGATTTTTCTTTTGTTGATCGTGTCTTCTGTCGGTAAAAAATATGCGACAAATTGTTCTCCACTTTCATCCATAACACCTCTGATCATTGCCTGAGACATCTCTTCTATTTTAGTGATTGGTGCCGGGTCTGCGTCAAACATAACCTGAGCGAACGGGTATTTCCACAAATCAAAGTCAGGGAACACTGGCAACACTTCAATGGGAGTGATTCCGGGTTTGCCCGGATGTTCTGTTATTGGTTTGTGTTGTGCTTCAAATGTCTTATTTATAGCCGCTATTTGTGATTCGCGGTCTAAATAGAGGGCCTCTTCTTTCATCTTTTTCTTAACATTATATCCGACTCTAATTTCAAATAAAAACATCAATAAATCATAAGATATGGACAAATGGCTCACTTTGTCTCAGTTTTGTCACTACTGGCGCCGTAACGATTGAATTCAGTGGAGATATACTCAGTCTTCTTAAGCCAAGTAATTGTCTTATTATGACATCGCGAACGCCTCGAGTCCTGAGGAGTGGCCAACTCTTCTTCCAAAAGTCTTTCGTCCTCTTCGGCCAGTTTTGTATTATCCGATGGAGGGATATATGTCTCCGGATTTATCAAATCAATGGTAACCCCTAAGTCATGTTCGGTCAACAAATCGTGTTTATAGTTCTTCTCGAGTGAAGTCGGTTTATATGACACAAATCTATAATCATATGAACACACATTTAGTGATCACTCATTAACTCAACAAAAATACCGATTCGTTTCAAACGGATATGTTATGAACTTTGGATCAAAGGGTATATCCGGAAGACTATTACAGTATTTGACGCGACAGACGAGGTCTGACCTAAAACCACATTTTGTTAATTAATTCAATAATTAAGTAATAAAATGACAAATTGAAGACAATTTGAAGACAAACCGTCTGTCAATCGGTCGTTTCGGTCTTTCGGATGACCGCTCTTTTGGTGCGCTTTGAATTACTGGAGCCATCGGTTCTTTAAATTTGTTGATTTGATTTAAATCAAATGACAAACATTTTTTGAAACAAATTTAAACAAAACTTAATTCAATTATTGAAATAAAGCAAAACAATCAGAACTCTTAAGAATACTATTTATACAAAAAACGTTTTCATTCATTGCATTCATTTAACTTTTTTTACAATAGAATTACTTAAAATTTAATAAAATGGGAATAAAAATTATTGAATAAAATTGTTGTCATTTATGAATGACTCGAAATCACTGAATCAGTGATCAGTGAATTATTGTATTACGAAATAGTTTTATGTTTTCAAAACATTTGTTTGTTTTGATAAACACTTATTAAAAGTGATTTAATTTTGATTTATTTGTTTTGTTATCACTTAAACACAACCAAAGAGAGGGTGTCTTCGCTTATATTCAATTACTTATATTTAAGTTATCGTTTTGTCGTTCAAATGACAAATAATTTGTATTTAGATTTTTGTTAATTATTTTAAAATAATTGTTTTTTTACAAATCAATAAATAATACAAATATATATATATTTATATTTATTTCAATATTTGTGTCCAAAATGTCTACACTTTTAAAAGGATTTGATTTAAGTGAAGAAGACCTCTCTTTTCTTACTTCGGAAGTGTTATCACCTGAAGAATATTTATGGTCTCAAATTGAATTGTGTGGCAACGCTTCCAAATTAGAATTATGTGAGTCTTTGATCACTATTTGGATTAATAAATACTTTGACAATAATTGTGATAAAACTGATTACAATTACCTTAAAAATGAGAATAAGATTTCGGCGTTTCTTTTAAAATGTTTTAAAGATAATTATGAAAACGAAAACATTTGGTTTATATACCAAATGATCCGAAGATTAAAATTCGATGATTTGGTGGACAGAAAAAGTCTTGAAATTGATTTAATCCTTAGGGAGTCTTTCGATTTAACACAAAAACAGGTCAACTCTTTGTTATCTGTTTCTAAACTTAGTTCTTGTGATTCAATCGATGATAAAGTGGTTATAATTTTGAAAAATTTGATTTTAAGTCAACCAAAGACTGCAAACCTTTTAATCGATTTATTTGATGAGAAAAATAGTTTTAATTTCATATATTCTCAGTCTTTAATTAATGCCTTAAAAAATGACAACAAAATACTTGTATTGGAGTTATTGACAGTATTTCCTGACCACGAAATTGATAGAAATGTCGCACTTCTTGAAGAGATCTGCGATCAGTTCAGTGATGAGAGAAATGAATTTTTGTTATACAAAAGTGTTTTATTAAGACAAACATCAGATTTAATACAAAAAATATCTGATATTAAACAACAAAAAAATCATAAAACACTTTATGACTACGAAAAGCATAACTTTGATTTCAAGCAATGCTTTCTTTGGGCCGCAAACCATAAAAAGCATTTCTTAGAACAACTTCTCGACGACGAAAGGGTTGCTTTCGATTTACCCCCAAAACAGCGGTTATTCTTCTTATTATATGTTTTACATAAAAGTGATATAAAAGTCGATTATTTCGAAAGAATTGAAACAAATATCTCACAACTCGTCAACGATTGTGAAGAAATTCAGTCTTTTTGTAGAAGTGATCCATTCATTCGATGTTTAGTCAAAAGATTGCGATTTATTATTAATTTTACCAAATGGTGTCTCCAAAGAATGGAAAGCAGTCCCACAACGAATACAATCCACACCCGTTTCACTATTTTTCGGGCGCTTTTCTCTGGAGAATCTCCGCTTAAAATACTTTTAAAACAGGGATTTCTCTCAAACAAAAGTGAAGTCAACGAGAATTTAGTGGAAGATATTTCTCAATTACTCTCCGAATGTAATGTAAGCGAACTTATGATATATCGCGGATTTCTGGCCATTCGATACACAATTATGTGGATTATATTGTCGGACACCGACAGCTTTGAAGACCAAATTAACTTTTTGTTGAAAAAAATATTTCCCATCACTTTTCGCGTCGAAATTCTGGAGAATATTTTTAGTCTTTTATTTTTAACTCAAAACGAATTAATAGATAACGAGACGGACGACGACGACTACACTGAAGAAACTAATGTTAATAAAGAGTTCAGTCACTCCACTCTAATTCAAACCAACCCTTCCTCTAATTTACATTCGGGTTCTCCATATTTTTTATGTCCCAACACTTTAGTTCCTATTTTGTTAGCATTACTTAAAGACATAATAGTTGACAGTCAGGCGGCTCTCTTTGCCTACAATTATAAGAAATCAGAAGATATGGAAATAATTGAAGTCAATTCTTCTATTAAAGATATGTCCGAATGTAAAATAAGGTTGGAACTTTTAATGAAATACGTTAGTGAAGGCCAATGGAGATATGATGTGATCGAACCCGCATTTAATAAAAACGTTATGACTCACAACAAAAAGAAAAACGATTTTAAAAATAATATCGACGAAAATGAATGCGAATCAGATATTTTGAACGAAAAAGAATTTTATCGAAGTATTAGTTCTGCCACTTCTGCGAGCGGTAGTGATAGTGAAAAAAGAGTGGCCAATGAATTTTTTTCTTCCCTCATATCATGTATGTTGGCCTCACCCAAACAACTCTTGAGATATTCACTACTCGAAGGACAGATAGAAAGAGCAAAACAAGTGATCAAATTATTTGAAAACTCATTAAAAAATAGTGAAGAAATGAGAGAATTAGAAATAATCTGCAAATGGAAGGAATTGAGTTCTAAAATGAGGACTTTATCGACACCACAAAAGTCGGTAAACAATTCTAAAATTGGAGAAATCGCTGCCGCAGGTCTTCGCGCCACACAAATACAGTCTTTAATCCATGAATTTATGCTCGAATTGCAGGGAAGCGATCGAACAAAAAATTCATTAGTCGTTGATTTCGCTCTGACTACCAGTCCTTCCATTGAAATCTCAGAAATCATATTGGATTCAATTTTACAGAACCAAAAAGTGAGCGAATCTTTTCCCGAAAAAGTAAATTCTCTTCTGATTAAAATCCGTTCAATGATTAATGATTTATCAAAAGAATACGACAACCATTCGATATCTTTCGCACATATTTTGACTCAATTTATAGAAAAAGAAAAATTTTGGGATTCAAATGCTTATAAGGATTGTAAAAGGAATGAAAAACAACTTAAAATTGCTTTTGAAGAACTCGATAAACATTTATGTGAAACCGAATCCAAGAATGACTTCGAGACAATTGTTTTGTCACCAATTGATTTAATAAAAACTATGAAAAGAACTAATATTCTCTTCGAAAAATTGCTTCGATTCTGTTCTGAAGGCAAATATCAATATTTGAAAGTTTTATTTTATTACGTCCGCAAAGTTAGCAGAGCTTTGAACGAATGTCGTAAAAACAGCAATACGTCGACCACAGGGTTTACCGATTCCTCTTATTTTTCTATATTAAAACAAAGTCCGTCAGCCATTCTTTGTTCAATGGTTTTAAAAGATGGAATTTCTCCTAAATTTGTTGACGATTTCGCTAAAGAAATGAAAGTCGATTTAATCGGGACATTATGTTCAGTGTTGTGTCCGAAAATACCCTCTCATTTACAAAATGATTGCTCAGTGAATGAGTTTGTGTTGACTGAGTCATGTCATCCTTCTTTGTGTGAGATTATTGAAACTCATTTAAGAGGAGTGAAGTACTCGAATCCTGATTTGGAGACTCTTATGATTCAAAATCATTTCGAAGACGAAACCGATTCTTTAAATCAATCGTTTATCGATGAAAGAGTTCGAAACATAGACTTAATTCGATATTTTTATAGTCGAAGTCCTCTTTTAGTAGAACTTATGAAAATGTTACGACTCATCAAAGATGAGACACGAATTGAAGGGGACCTTAAATTTAGGCCAAATTCTCCGCTCCACAAATGGATAGAAATTATTAAATCAAAGTTCAGTTGTGCTCAAGGAATAGATCAGACTTCAGTCCTTTCCCTCGCATTTTGGCCACAAATAGTTTCGAGTAATAGTATTGTAATGAAGTCTTTGGAATTTTATGCCCTTAAAGGAAGTCTTCTTGAGATCTATGATCTCTTCCAATATATTTCTATTATAAATACTACAAATTCGTCATTTTCTTCAACTGATTCTTCGTTTAAAACTCTTCGAAATGCAATTCTTTCGCGTTTAGCGCACGAACAACAGGACTTGAAATATGCGCTTCAAATAGTGGACGACCCAAACACTAAATGTGATGTTATTATTGAATTGATTGAAACCTCAAACGAATTTGAAATGGATTTCACTGCTCTCAGAACTCTTAAAAATTGTTTCTCGAGTCTATCTAATGAAACACAAACACAAGACTTGAGTGCTATTAGAAACAAATTGATTTATAAAATGAACGAGATTGAATTCTATTCTAGAATTGGTCAATTGACTGGACTCAACTCCTGGAAAGATGCAAAACATAATCTCAAAGGAATTGATATTTTGACGATTATTAAAACTAAACGTAAATATCCGATGGCTGTCGATTGGTTTAAGATTGAGGGCTGGGAAACGGATACCTGTGATCTTCAATATGAACTTCTCATTCTTTCTTATTGTCAACAAAATGATTTATCAGCTCTGACTCAACTCTTGTTAACATCAGATAACATTCAAGTGAACGCTCTCTCATTGATTGGAAAAGTTTTAAATTTAATTTCAAATTTTAATTTACGACTTTTCTTAATTGAATTCATTTTAAGACATTTTTCAAACCAATTAAACGATGAAATGAGAATTCATTACAACAATTATATAACTGGTATTAAACTCATTAAAGTTTTGGACTCTAAAATTCGAAACAATTATATGAATATAATTTTTAAACCACTTTTAATCGTCGAACAAATGCTTATGAATTTGGAATACGAAGCTCTCGAAGAAGTGACTAAACATAGACTACTAAACTTTGATTATCTCATCGAAACCTACGCACAAAAAGCTGTCGAAATTCAAATTTACGACATTCCTTCTGCTGGTGCTTCCGGTATGCCTTTACTTCTAATTTAAATATTTTATAAGTATTTAATTAATTATTTCAGTCATATCTGACGCTACTTTAATTTCTTCGACATTCCTCGAAATAAAGAACTCCCCAAAAAGCTTTTCAATGCCTGACTATATCCCAACTAAAGAGCAATGGATTCCTGATTATAATGTTACTCATTGTATGCTCTGTCAATTTGAGAAATTCTCCATGGTAAGTCCCTAACTTATAAAGTAATTTAGTTATGTTTTGTCTCATTTAACACTTAATTGTAGTCTAAAGACATTTATTTAAGCATTTATTACAAATAATTGCAACCGTTTCTCATCAAAATAAATTAATTAAGATTTTAACCCAAGATTTAAGAATTAGTATAATTAACTCAAATTTAATGCTTTCAAAACAATTTTATTCCGTTTTTATTACCAAAATTTAAAAAAAAATGAGAGCAAAACAAAACTCTATTACACTTAAAGTTTATAAAATTAAAAATTTTATTTATTCAAACATTTAATTACGAATTCATTATTTGAATATAAGTTAAATAGAAGACATCACTGCAGACGTTGCGGTCGAGTTGTTTGTGGCAATTGTTCGCAAAATACTTTAGTTATTCGAGAAATCAAAAGTAATTCTTCGGTAAGAGTTTGTGACGAATGTTATGTTCAGACACAAATGAATAACCGAAAGGAGAGTGTAAGCAGTGAGTCTTCCAGTTTGAATCGACCCTCAGTTTGGATCCTCTCTTCCGATGAATTGCAAAACGATTCGCTTCGAATGGAATTTTATTATGACTCGTCTCCGAGTGTCTCATTGTGTCTCACTTTACTTAAACTCCATTCAGACAGAAACCGGTGCTGTAAAGTCATTGTCGATACAATTTGTAAGCCATTGTTGGAAACTGTAGTTTCGAGTCAAGTCGATTACGGACTCGTCATTGGAATGATTCGATCGCTTCTCATTTCCACCCGAATATCAATGGAAGAACAAAAGTCTGAATTAATGGATCAGTTGAACCATTTGTTGGATCGTTTAGACGTTATTCGAATGTTAATCAATTCTAACTGCAATACTAGAGAACTAATATCTTATGCGCTCTCCAATAATGATAACTCCATTTTGAAACTTCAGGAAAGACTTATAGAAATGGAAAGATTCGAATTATCTCGAGATTTGGCCGCGAAGTTCGGTCTCGACTCCAAATCAATATTTAAGACCTGGGCTTTCATTTGTCTCAAACAAAACCAGTTTTCAGAAGCGAGGGATAAGTTTAGACTTGTTTTTGATAAAAACAAATCGACTGAAGGAAATCGAAAAGACGTCGAAAATATTATTAATGTTTTAATGAAACGAAAGTATTGGACCAATACTTCATTAGCAGAGGACTGCTTACAAATAAGAAAAGGAAACTACAATTTCAATGAATCCAATTCCAAGTTTTACGACGAATCAAATGATTTGCAAATTAAAAATCCAAAAATTTTTAATGAAATTATGTATTATTTGGAAGAATACGGAACTAATGAAGATATTATCAAATTTTATTTAAAGAACTCAATCTTCAAAAGAGCCGTCACTTTATTCCTTAATAATTGTAATTCATTTTCAACAAATTTCTTCATAAAAGAAATGTTTATGTTTTCAGTCAAAAGAGGATTTTTGTCGCATTTCCTCAAAGATATAAAACACTGCGACCCGAGTTTAAGTCGTATTTGGAAATACCTTTTAAGTGTTTGTAAATATTTGAGCGCAAATTATATGTTTCACGTACTCCACGTTATCCAAGTATTTATGGGCGACCACTTGAGAGCTGCCATCACTCAAATTAATTGCTTTTTCCTGACTCCAACTGCTTATGACTATTCAGAACTACACTCCCGACTCATTAATTTGCAGACCGCAAAACAGCACTGCACTGATTTCCTAAATCTAAATCTAAGTGACCACCGAAGCGGTTGTCTTATTATGGAAAAGGAAGAAGTTATACGACAATTGAGGTCTTTAAACATACAAATAGACGTCACCATTAAATTTCATGAAAAACGAATTAAAGGTTTTCTTCCGAATGCTGTCTATTCGGCGGATGAAAGCCATGAACTTAAGAATCCGCCCACAATTCTTGATCACAGTATCTCACGTAAGACTCAATTAGCAGCTCTGGTCACCATCGCTTACGGACAACAGATCTCTGAAGGTTTTAGTCTCTCCCAAATGATTATCAAGGTCTGTTTTAAACTCATTTCGGGTCACACTTTTTGAATGTTTTAAAACAGAAATTCTAGACATACACTGGAATACCTCTACAATACCTCTACAATACCTCTACAATATCTCTATAATGAATTAATATCATATATATTGGACTTTCCTTTATAATGAACTCAACTTCTAAATCCATTTCAGTATAGATTAATGTTAAGATTAGTCCCTTATAATCAATATTCCCCTATAATTAACAGATTTGTCGAACCATTTGTCGAATCGTATTTATTATACTTACATTCAGTATATGTTAAACATGACTTCACTCATTCAGTGATTTTAATTTTGTTTTTTAATAACTAAAAGACTTTTTAAAGGATCACAATTTAGACTCATCTCAAGTCTATCGATTGTCGGGAAGAGCTTTGGTTCAAACGCCTCAAATCAATGCAATAGAATCTATAACTCAATTATTGCAATGCATTCGTATTTCATATTCTGGAGATTTAACGCTTTGCGATGATGTGGTCAGTGCTTCGATTCGAAGTTGTGTCGACCCCTCACTAATTGAGTCTCTCATAAAACTATTGTCGAACGATATAAACAAATTCGATGCTTATATTCTCAGCGGAAAACTAAAGTCCGCGTATTTGTTGGCCATTAATTCAAATCGAGAAACAGATGTCTTAAGAGTTTTGGAGGCCTCCAAACGATCCAATGATAAACAAATCACTAAAATATGTGAACTTTGGCTCAAAAAGAAGTCGAAGTAAATCTCAGAATTAGTTTTTAAAAGATATCAAAATTAATGTTAATTAAGTGAAATACAAATGAAATGAAAAGAGTGTTTATATATAAATAATTTAGTTTAAAATTTATCATAATTTCTGTAAAATGATTTTAATTTAATATTTTTCTCTTATTATTTAATTCCAATCAATTGTTTGAAATATTTCGTAATTTAAATCTTTTTTTTAAGTTAAATAAAATAATTTATACAAAAAAAAAACACTTTTGACTCAAAAGTTTTGAGTGAAGTTATCAGTAATGAGAAGAAAATATAAAATATATAATAATATAAATAAAAAAATATAAAAGAATTTTTGATTTAAAAACTTTTGTTAAAATTTTTTGAAATATAAGAGAAATTGTGTTTTATTGAAATGACCTCTATTTCACCTCTAAATAAATATTGGAGTGAAAAAATTAGTGACCATTTGTTGTACATTATTTTTCTCAACTTTTAGTTTTAGGAAATATCCGTAAATTTATTTATTGATTTTTATGGAAAATCACTGACCATTTGTTATACAAAAATCTGGTCTTATGTTTAGGTAATAAATAATTGATTGAACTTATGGAAAAACCAGATTCTAACGGTCAAATGCTTATAGATATATATCATAAAAAGTACCAAAACTCATAGCTTTCAAAAACAAAATTTTAACTTTTGGTAGCGCATGCTCATTTTCAATATCTTGTTTTTCCATAAGTTAAATCAATTATATAATAAGTCATTTAGAGAACAAATACTCATTTAGAGGTCAATTACATAATCTTTCAAATTTTAATTTTTTGAAAATTGTTTAGAACTCATTTAGAGGACAAATAGAGGTCAAACAAAGTGTTTTAAGGACATTGAAAATCACGTAATACACAATATGTAAACATGTCACCTAGACAAGTTGACAGGAACATGAGCATCATGCTCATTTATATATGTTACCACAAATTGTTTAAAAGTCAAAATATTTTATTAAATTTAATTTATATGAAAAATAATATGAATTGTTTTTAAACAAATTTTATTTGAGTTTAATTTAAGATAAATAAAAGTTTAAATAAAAGACTTTTATATGTCTTTTGTTTCAAATAAATGATCACTTTTTTAGTGATTTAGTGATAGTTTATTATTAAATGTATTTATTTATAATCAAAAGAATAAAAAGTCTGAGAATTAAGTTAAAGAAAATATTAAAATAAAATTAAAATTAGTGTTAATAAAGTGAATACAAGCGCTGAAAATAAAATGATTACAATTTTGTGATTAATTATTCGGTGTCGTCGCTATCGCTTCCAATATTATATTTGACCGGTTGTCGAACGCGACCCGACTTTCCTCTCGTTTCAAAGTCATCGGATTCGATCTCATCTTTCGATTTCTTTGTCTAAAAACCAATAAAATTCAATTAAAATTCAATTATTTTCTTAGATTTAATACCTTTTTCTTTTTGGGAGATTCCTCTTCAGAATCCGATAAATTTTTCTTTTTCTTAGGATTTGAGGGTTTCTTAGGCTTAGATTTTGGCAAATCATTGTCGGAATCAAATGCTTTCTTTAAAGCTTTAGTTGGTTTTGGTTTTGACTGAAACTCCTTTTCGTCAAAATCTGAATCGGAATCCAAAGCTTTTTTCGAATTTTTGGATTCAATTTTTTTAGGGATTAAATCGTCTTCGCTTTCATCGCTATCATCCAAACTATAGACTTCTTCTTCTTCTGATTCCGAATCAGACCAGACGTTCTTCTTTTTACCTTTTGTTGTCTCTTTCTTTGGTTTTGTCACTTTTTTTGGTTTTGTTTTGGGTAAATCATCCTCTGAATGTGACACCACCTTTATCGTCTTTTTAGGTACTGGTTTGGGGTCATTGTCTTCTTCAGTGTCTCCTTCTGATTCAGTATCAGACCAAGGATTCTTTTTACCTTTTGTTGACTTTTTCTTAGGATTTGTCTCTTTTTCAGTCTTCATCTGTCTTTTATTCTTCGGCTTTTGTTCTTTTTTGTTCAATTCATTGGTCAGATCTGTTCCGATAGAATTAATGTTTTTAGTTTTAGCCTTTTTTTCATCTATAGTTTGTGGGGAAACACCAATACGTTGAGAGAGGGGTTCTTTCAATTCGTTATCGCTTTCGACATCTTTGCCACTGTTATTGTCCTCAGATTTCTTCTTCTTTTCTTTTTTGGTTCCTTTTTCTGTTTTTTTATAACTTTCGAAATCGATTTTAGGTTCAATTTTTTGTGCGAAATCCGAAGGTTTTGATTCAATACTTAATCTAGCAGATTTTGTATTATTTTTAGATTTATTTGTCGTTGATTTCGACGATAATTTAGTTTTGCCGGAACTGATAGATCCTCTCTCTTTTTCTTCGACTGCATCTAATTCTTGCATAAAAGCATCTAGATCATCCTCCCAAAGCATTTCGGGGGTCATTTTCTTAAGTCTTTCTAATTCCTGTTTTTTGAGATCTCTTTGTTTGAGGAGTTCCTCTACTTTTTCTCTTAACATACTTCTCATCGACATATCAAACAAATAATCGAAATTATATTTCTTTTGTTTATTCTTTTCGTCACTATTTCTATCGCTATCGTTATCCGACTCTTCGTCACCGCTTTTATTTTCGGTGTCATCAGAAGTGGTTCCCTGTTTTAAATTCCAGGCTTTGACCGGATCCGAATCATACCGTTTCTCAATAAGTTGTTCAACAAAATCTTTTTTCTTCACGTTTTCCATTTTAAGGATTCCGTCGTTCTTTTCCAGAATGAAACGAGCTTGGTTCTCCAATTTGAGAGCCTCCGCTTCCAACTTTCCCTCATAATATGCTTTACGTTTTACATAAAACTCAAGTCTAACCGGAAAGTATTCCCTAAGTATTTCTTCAGGGGTTTCATATCTTTTAAGACATCCGTTGTGATCAAAGAGAACCATTGATGTCGTCGAAAGAGAAGTCTGTAATTTAAATGCTTTATGTATTCCATCGTTTAATGATTTGTTAAGATTATTCTCATTCAAAATGATGACAAATCTAACGGTAGATTCCGTGTGATATTCCTTATATTCATTAATAAAAGAGGGACTCTTTTCATTTCCGTGAAGTAAGAGCTCTAAAACACCCTCCTTATAATTTTGAGTCCAAGTTCTGATCGGAAGTTCAGTTATTTCAAATGATTTTTCGTCTAAAATTCCGACCTCTCCGTTGACCACAAATTTCTGAGTATCGATTTGAGTAATGGTTCCGCGATATCCTTTAAACCAGGGTTTCATGGCTTCAATTTCTTCTCCTTTAATAAGTCGTTTCAAGTTTTCGACGATTTCTCGGGGGTTATAATTAGGTATTTTAGTACTCCATCCCGTACCGATTCCTTCCGCTCCGTTAACCAAAACCATTGGAAGAATTGGAACGTAATATTCGGGTTCTATTTTTAGATTGTCGTCAAAGAGATTGTTAAGCAGCGGATCGTCCAGAGATGGAAATATCTTTCGTGCCAAAGGACTGAGCATGGTGAAAATATAACGGGCACTGGCAGAGTCTTTGCCCCCCTGAAGACGTGTTCCAAACTGACCAATAGGTTGAAGTAAATTAATATTATTACTGCCGACAAAATTCTGGGCCAAATTGATAATGGTTGACATAAGGGAAACTTCACCATGGTGGTATGCAGAATGTTCTCCCACAGAACCGGCCAATTGGGCCACTTTTACTTCTCGTTTATCATTTCTCTTAAAACAAGTGAACAAAACTTTTCTTTGTCCGGGTTTGAGTCCATCCATCATTGAAGGAATGGAACGTTCGTTATCCATATTACTAAAGAGAATCAATTCTTTATTAACAAAATCTTTATACGAAACGCTTCGAGTATTGCTTTCATATAAATAGACTTCGGGTAAACCCATTTCTCGTCTATTTTTTCGTTCCTCCAGATTATTAGTTAACCACTCCTTTCTCTGTTCTATCATTTTCTTACTAAACGCTAATTTAATGGTGTGGTCGTCATCAGCGCCGCCATATTTAAAAGTTATTCTGTGTCTTCTCATATCTTGGAAATATTGTTTTGCCTCTTCACTGGTTGATGTGCCCAAACCTTAACCATTAAAACTATTTTAATACATGTATTGAATAGAAATAGAGTACAAACCCTTATAGTATTTGATTTTCCAATTACTCCAATTGTTTGTCGCACTTTTCCACTCTTCAAATTCAGGTAAACTATAAAACGATTTCTTTTCATTTCCTTTCGACACTTTTACGATCGGAGTTATAAACTCTTCCAAAAAGTTAAGTTCCAAAAGTTTGGGCCAATTGTAATGAATGAAATTAATGAGTAAACCTTTGATATGTGAACCGTCTTGATCTTGATCAGTCATTATCATAAGTTTTCCATAACGCAAAGTTTTAAGGTCTTCAGAAGTGGAGTATTGTTTTTTGTACTGAAGGCCCAAAATTTTGATCAAATTATTAATTTCTGCATTCTCCAATATCTGTTTATGTGTCGCTTCCCTCACGTTAAGCATTTTACCTCTCAGAGGAAATACGCCATATTTGTCGCGACCAATTACTCCGAGTCCGGCCACAACCAAAGATTTGGCGGAATCGCCTTCAGTCAGAATAAGTGTGCAGTCAATTGAATGTTTAGTTCCGGCGTCGTTCGCGTCTTCCAATTTAGGGATTCCTTTCAATTTTGACTGTTTTTTTGCGTTGCATTGTTTCGATAGTTCTGTCTGTGCCTTAAACCGAACCCAAGACATAACTGACTCAATGACACCGATTTTATTGATAGAAATCGAAAACTTATCGCTCGGAACACATTTTGAGCCAAAACTTTTTGATTGTAAAGTCATCGTCTCTTTAGTCTGAGAGTCAAACGTTGGGTTTTCTATCAGACAATTGACAAAAAGCCATAAATGGTTTCTGATTTGGAAGGGCTTTACATTAACCCCGACTTTGTTTTTCTTTTTAATAATATCAACCATTTTTGATACGATGTGATCGGCGACATAATCCACGTGTTTTCCTCCTCTTGTAGTGGCGATACTGTTCACAAAAGAGATTTGTTGAAAACCTTTATCACTGACAGTCGCCCCGACTTCCCAACGATCGTTCACTACTTCATACGCTATTTTCAAAGGACTTCCGGTTTCATCCTCTTTATCTTTTATAAACATTTCGATATAATCTTTAAATCCATTAATGGGAAGACGTTTTCCATTAAGAAATACTTTAACCCCTTTAGAACTTCCGGCGATATCATAGGCTCTACGAGAGAAAAGAGCGACGATATCTTTGTTTAGATGAGTCATATTGAACTTCGACAGATCCGGACTGAAAGTAATTTGTGTGTAATCCTCTCCTTTGGAAGCCGTTATTTTGGGCTCTTTTGTGTTTTTCATATTATCGGTCCAAACCTGAGTAAAGAATTTCTTATATTCTTTAGAACTGGTCTCTACTTTAAAACGAGAGCTGAATATATTGCAGAGTTTAGCGCCGTATCCGTTCCGACCCCCGACTACTTTCTTCTGGTTGTCGTCATAATTAGAAGATGTGAGCAAATGTCCAAATATTAGAGTCGGAACAAACATCTTCTCCTCTTTGTGTTCAATAACTGGAATTCCTTTTCCATTATTAAAGATCGTTATCTCATTCTTTTCCCTGAAGTCAAACATTAATTCAAATTAAATTAATTTAAAACTTACGGATTGATATCTATACGAATACAAGACATGGATTTATCTCTTTGTTTATTATCTGCTGCGTTTACCAATACTTCGTCGAAGATTTTATAGAGTCCGGGAACGTATGAAATGTCCCTTAACTGCATTCCCACCTCTTCGTCAAAGACCCACATTTGCTATTAACTCAATTTAAGACAAAATCTAAAGAAGAGTCTAAACAAACCTTTGTCTCCATTTCGACGGATCCGATGTAAGTGTCGGGTCTGAGAAGGATGTGCTCCAACTGTGACTTCTTCTGATAAATGCGTTCCACTGAAAGTCGTTTATTTGATTTGTTTTCATTCTTTGCCTTTTGTTCGACTTCTTTGTGGTCGACATTCATTTGCTTTTGATGTCAAAAATGAATTTCAAAGGATAAAAACATTATCTGATCCATACCTTAAGAGGTGATCGACTCATATCCAAAGAGTCGTCCAAAAGTGAGTCGTCAACTGTTGTGGACAAGTCTGCCATCACTTAATAATTAAGTCTTAATTATTGAATAATAAAACAAAACACAAGAAGTGTTTAAATTGTAGACACAAATTATCTTAAAAACTGTTTGACATAAAATTGCGCTCAAATTTAAGAAAAACGTTTAGAAACAATAGTTTGAAATCAAAACTTCAAAACTCGTCTCACAATTGGCTGAAAGTAAGTGGCGCTCAAAAAGTATGTCAACACAAATGACGTAAAATAAAACTTTTATTTTATTTAACAGTATTTGACTAAAAGTTTAATAAATTGACATTTAATGAGTAAATCGTAATTATTATATATAAAAACCGGTTATAAATAACTAAAATTCGTTAAAATTGATTACAAGATAACCACAAATTCTGATTGAATTCTAATCCAGAAATTAATTCAAAATATTTATCTAAAAAAAAGATATAAATTCTTGAAATTTTGGATAAATTTGGTCATTTAATCATTTAATTATAACTAAAATTAAAGGATGACTTAATTAATTTAATTCAATTGATTTATGAAATTTCATTATTTAAAAAGAAGTTAATATAAATTTCGGGATAAGTTTTGTTAATATTATGATTAAAACAATAACGACATATAAAATGAGTTTTTTTGTAGAAAAATATTTGAAATTTCAGTGAATTTGGAAACATTGATATCAGAAGTTATAAACAATAATAATAACAAATGTTCCCAAAAATTGGTTATAAAAATAATTTTTAACAAATCCTTATGAGAACAGCCATAGTTTAAAGGGTTAGAGAGAGACAGAGAGGCAGTGATTGTCAATATTGGCTCAGATGTCGACCACAAAAAAATCATTGGTTTGTTTGCGAAAACTGTTAGTCTTTGTCGTTGAGTTCGGTTCCAATAAATGATTGATAACTAAAGGGATATATTTTAATCAATTGAATGAAATTTATTGAAAAAAGTGGTTAAATTAAAGTGTGACTTACCCTCAATTGTTTGCTCAATTTTCTTCAAGTTTTTAAGAATAGTTGAGAGGTCTCGGCTCACACTAATATTGTTATCATTGGATCTTCTGTCGGATGCAGACAATTGCGGTAGAATTTCATCGATCATACTTCTGGCCTGACTACAAGTCGAGTGCTTTAAGCGTTGGCTTTCCATGACTTCTGTCAAATTACCCCTAATTTTATGCGACAATTGATTTATTGCCGAAACGACTAAACTGTCTAAAGCTGTCAATTCAAGACCTGATTTATTTTTATTCTGAAAATTACTAATTGGAGGCTTATGAGAGGGTTCTGTCAGACTTGAACTCATATTTTCATTGATATTATTATTATCGAAACGATTATTCTTTGAATTGAATTCATTCATTTGACGAATAACTTGATGTCCATTTTGTTTAGACTTTTGAGAGACACTCAGTTCAGAATCAGTGAAAGTGTTTTGTCGATTTATATTTTTAGGTATATTTGTATTATTATTATTATAACGGAAACGATTATTATTCAATTGATTAAATCGATTGTTATTTAAAGCAGTTCGACGTTCGTTATCGGAAACAGAAGTCACAAATGATTGTCGATTAGTCTTTAGAGCTCCAAAAGGGTCGCTCCCTTTTCTTTGTAGACTATTATTAGTACTAATATTGGGTTTGTCTTTGGATGAGATTCTGTTGACAACTTTTTTGGAGCTCTCATTTATGTTCTTTTTGGCGACTCTGAGACTAAAGCGTCCGCCATCGTTACGACTCAAACCACTCTTATTAGTAGTATTACTATTAGTATTAGTATTCAGATCAATGCCTGGCGTCTCGATTCCAAGTCTGGCTCTTCTTAGAGCAAATGCTCGATTGAAATTAATTTTGGACGGAATAGGACTCGAAATACTTCCCCCATCTTTACTAAGGGCTGAATTTGAACTCCGGTGACTCTGATCTGTGCTCTCATCCGAATTATAAGATTCGTAGTAATCCATATCTGAATTCCAAGAGTTTTTTCGTCGACCATTTAATGCATTTTGTCTAGAATTCATTCTGAGCTCAACTAATTTCCTAGAAATTAATGGAGAGCGAGGAGTCGATGGCGCGGACTGAGAGATACCGGTTTTCAACTGATTATGATTTTCTATTTTAGACGGAAAGTGATTGATATGACTAGAATTACTTTCTTTGGGATTAAAATCATTCTTAGATAAAATTTTTGACAAATTTCTATTTGTAACGTCACTGGACTCCACTTTATTCAGCATTTCTTCAACAGTAAGGGGTCTTCGTTTAGTTCGAGTAAACGTAGAATTGTTTGACATTAATTGAGGTCTGACTTCAGAATCACTGGAAGGCGTTTTGTTCTCAAATTTTGTTGAATTCATTAATTGGCGATTCTTTGAGAGCTTTTCCTCGAAATTTCTCAAAAGTGTTGGAGAATTCAGAGTCAAAGAAGAGTCGGGCGAAGAATTAAGCGAAATGGTTGCGCTATCATCCACTCCAAAAATCTGATCAATATCTTTACGCGCTTTTTCCACTGCAATGTCTTCTTCTACAATATAAGTATTTCCAGAATCACTTTTGTCATCAGCTAATCCGCTGTCAGTTTTGTCGCCAAAAGTTGTCTTTGGGTTCATTTCAGTCATAGTATTTGATTTTAAGTTCGAGTTTTGTATCACATTATCAGTGGTTCGATTAGAAAGCATTCGGTTTATCAGATAAGTGGCCGAATCACTCAAATGTCCGCCACTCTCACAATTAATAGCTGCAGAAGTGGGAGTCTTTTCCATTTTATTTAAGATTTTTGTTGTTTTATTTGCAGACATTGCGTTGGACTGTCGTTTGGAGTTATTTGTGGGCGATTTTTGTTTAGGAAACGGGTTTTCATTTACTTTAGACTCATTTCTGGCACTTTTAGGTCTTTGTTTTTCAATAGAATCCGGTTTTGGGGGCGCGAACTGTCGAATGCTATCCTTAATGTTCATCTTTTTCTTATTTTCATTGTCGTCATCAAAAGCAATGATAAAAGCTGTACAAGAATTATATGACTCCACTGACCCCAACGAGTCGGGGGCGGGAGTTGACGGCATCAAACTTGTTATGCCTTCTTTAGGCATTTCCTCATTAATTTCAGACAACTCTTCTTTTTTATCTGAAATATTTGAATCTTTTAATAATTTTATAGATTTAATTTCATCCAAAGAGTCGATAGAATTTGAAAGCGAAGAATTTGATTGATTCTCACAAGTGATGAGTCGAGAGGCGAGTGTCGACAAATTCTCTTTTGACAGATTCTCGGAGTTTTTTTCTTTAATTAATTCGTCACAACTTTGAGGTTCTATTGGAGGTATTATTTCCATTTGATAGGAATTCAACTGTGGATTAGGACTTGTTATGAGTGGCATCGATGATATCTTTTCAATGATAAACAAATCGGGACCAAAACCAAAGCGTATTCTATCCGAATGTTGGAGTCGAATATAACACTGACCCGCGATTCGCTTTTCGTTAACATAAGTCTATTATAATTAAATTCAAATTTAGTTTAAATCATAATTAAAATATAATTTAATTCAGACCCCATAAGCACTGTTCAGATCTTTGATATGAAAATGCTGTCCATTAAAGAAAAGGACTGCATGTCTCATATCAACTGTTGTCGAGGGCACACAAATATCGCAGTCCTGACGGCCCACAAATATCATACGTCGGGGCAAAAGTCTTGATTTCGAATCTCTTTTGCTTACAATAATCCATTCCTCTTCATTGCTCTCAGGGGTTGTGCAATGTTTTGGCTCAACAGTGACTGAACTGAGAGTTGAACCAATAGCTACACCTTTACTCATATCCATCGGTCCGTTGCGTAAATTGAATACAACTTAATTACTCTAAAAGTTAATAATTAGAAAAAATTAATGAGTTATAAACCAAACTATAACTCACTTATCGTTTAATATTCATTAATCTATTGATTTAATTGTTTGTTAATAACTTTTGTAATTAATAGAGTAAAGCAGTCACTCAGGAGTGAAATGAATGAACCAAATCATCGATTGCCTTACTTTCCATTCCTATCACAAAATATTAACCGAAAAAAAAAATAAACTATAGTTTAGTTTTTCTATTAATTTTTTTTAGATTTGATTTTCGTTTAATATCTGATTAAAACTTTAAATTCAAAACAAAAGTTTCATCAAAACATAATCTATTCTTTTGTTAATTAATGATTTGGTATTTAATCAAATCCAAAATCAATGCATTTTCATGAGAGGAGTGGATAATATCGATTAGTCAATTAAAGTTAGTCACTAATGTTATGCTAATTTTTGTTATTTAAACAAGTACATTCAATATTGTTCATTATAATAACTAATTGTAATTCATCACTAATTTTTGGAATTTGTTCTCAAATTTCGTTAAAATTTAAATCAGTTTTATGTTCAAAATGTGTACTGACTTTATCATTGAATAATGATTTTTGTATCAAAATTAATGAGATATTAATTCAGATATATTACAATCAAAATAATTGTTAATAAAATATGTGACTAATAGTCAGATTTGATAACAAATATGGATTTATTAGTTAATTGTGACAAAAGACAATAAATTATTATCAGTTACAGACATTAAGTTGTTATCAATAACTGTCCTTTAATTAATCCTCAATTAATTTGTATATTGTCTGCAGTTTTTATTTTTTTTAACGAAGAGTTCAATATTTGAGATTAAAATGTTTTATCAATGAATAAACATTTGATTAAATATTTGATAAATAAATTCAAAACTTGAAAAATAAAATTAAAAAAAGGTTTGCTTTAAAAAATTAAAAGAAAAAAGTTTTCTATGAATGAAAAACTAAGTCTTATAATTAGAACATTGAAATGATTTTTTAAATACATAAAAGTTTTGAATAAAAACAATTTAATTAATTCTAAACTTTTGATAAACTCTTCAAAGTTTAAATAATTTGTTAAAATCTCTGATAAAATCACTTAAATATTTAGTGTCGATAAAAGTGAAGGTATCGGTCATTACTCTCTTTAATTGTTTTAAAGAAAAGTTCATCGAATCGATGAGACAGTGACTGACCAGAAAGGAAAGGGAGTCACGTGTCTTACATAACAACACTATGAGTCATACATTGCATACCTTTAAACCACTTTCACAACACTTATTGTGTCAAACAATGAGTCAGACTTAAGATCAAATCATAACAAACAAAATCATATAAATTGATAATATTTTAAACTAATAACTGAATTAAGAGTAAATTTCACACAAAAGTAATTAATAAATTTTAAAATAATAGAATATATTATTTGAAATATAAAGGATGTCAAGGATGACATTTGATCACATTTTAAACATTTGTACTAGATATTTTCTAGTCATTTCTTTAATAAATTTACTTATATTTGACGAATCAATTTATAACAAATATTAAACAAACAGTAATTATATAAATTTAATGGCAATTATTGGTTATAAATATATAAATCAATTATAAATAAATTGAAAACTAAATAATGAGATAAATGTCAAAACTTACGTTTTTTGAAACAAATGTGCCTTTAATTCATAAATTTGGTCTCAAAATAAATTCTTTGCTTAAAGTGAAGAAAATTATGTCTTAGAATATGAAGAAAATAAATAAATAATTGATTGAAAATAAATGAAATAAAATAAAATAAATGAAACTTTTGTTAAATACAAATAAAATTGTTGTCATTTTCTTCCATTAGTTTCAAGACTTCAGTTCTCAATGACTTTCTATCTCTAGTCTACAATAATAACGTTAGACTCAAAAGTTGACCCAATTTTGTGAACTCTTTCATAAAGTTGTATATCAGGTGTATATCAGATGTATATCAGATGTATATTAGGTATATGTCAGGTGTATATCAGGTTCAATCTTACACTTAAACCACTAATACTTTTAATTTGTATTATCTTTTATAGCATTTATAGTCAAACAAATATTCATTAGAAGATTCACTCAAAGATTAAGAGAACCTCAGAATAGAAGAGTATGCGATAACTCTTAATATATAAATGAGAAAAAATATCTTTACTTCCAAAAACTGAAGGCTTTGGACTCATTTCAGTTCTAATAATTTTATTCGAATCCGTTCTAAATCTTAAGTTCATTTTCAGACTCAATAACCAAATTTGAGGCTCATTTAACTCCCGAAGAGATAGACTCGAAAGCGCTAAATATATCACAATTAAAGCAGTTTATCAACAAATTTATAGATTGAATGTTCTAAATGAGGCACTGGAACACCATTAGCACCTTGTTCCTTTTTTTGCTCTTTTTCATTTGCAATTTATAAAAAAAAAATATTTTTTGCAATAAAATTATAATTCAATTCAATATTCAAATTTTTAATCCCATTTTCTTATTTTATGTGAAATGAGTTAAAAGTTTAAATTTTTTTTACTAAAGTAGAGAAATAAAAAAATCAATTAAAAGCTAAAAAATGATAAATTGTATTCTATTGGAAAATGGTATCCTTTATATATTATAAATTATATTAAATATTTATTAATACAGACTAATGTAAAAATAAAGACTAATTTAAAAGAAAATTATATACGGATGGATAAAAGCGACCTTGATCTTATTAAAGGTAAAATATGAGCATGATAACTTTCATGAGCGTTAATATAAGAAAATTAGGATTTTTCTGCAAATCTTAACGTCATCTTAAAAGTGTCATAAATATAAGTCTGTCATAAATATTATTTATAAACAAATTTACAAATGGTTTGTAAGTAATTTGTTCTAATTAGTTGGTTTGTTCTAGTTTGCTTTCATTTATTTTAGTTTGTTCTAGGAGACTTTTAAGATAATCTAATAATATTAAGGGTAGAGAACTTTTATCAAAAGCAATAACTCTTTAGTTAATCGAAGGGATGAGACGTTTGACTATATTTAAAGACATTGAAATCTATTTATTAAGGAAAGGATGTCTACAAAGTGTGAGTAAACATGACTTCTAGAGTGAACTTCACATTTGACATTCAACAGAATATTCTTTATTCTACTCTAAGACGTTATTTGTGTTGAATATTATGCAAAGAATTTCACTCTATTTCAATGTTTGCTCATTAGAAACAATTTCGGGTCTCTATTTCCCAACAAACTTATTATTTCAATATTTATATGAAAACTTAATTTAATGTTTTCATTGAATTTAACATTAAAATAATTAAAGTATAATATCAAGAATTTTTTTTCATTTCAAAATCTCCTATTCGTTTAAATCCTTAACTGTTAAGTCTTAATATTAGAAAAATTTATAAATTGAGTCATATAATTAAGGATTTAATATTATTTAATATTATTTAGTATTATTTGATATTATTTTAATTATTATAATAGTATAGTAAGAACTTCTAAGAAGCTTAGAACCTCTCTTACGAATTCGTCTGTTATCTGTGTCTTATGAACATAAATAATTATTTTTAAATAGTATGAATATATCTATAAATGTTAATTATTATACATCTCTGCTAGTTATCAACAAATTTCCTTGGAATCTGGCTTTTAATAACAGAAAGTTCTACTGTATTTTACACATTATTTGTAAAAGTGTTGGCCTTAATGTGTGAATTTAAATGCGAGTAATGGTTTGACAAAAGGATTTTAAGTACAATTCATTAATGTTGGATACAGTTATAGTCTTAAATTTAATTTTGATTAATAAAAGATTTTAGTTTTATTTGAAAATACATGTATTGTAATATGGGTTGAGTTGTTATGAGGGTTGGGTTGTTTTGATAAATGTTGTCACTCTATTACAGAATAATTGGATTCTCATCGCTGAGAGTTTTAGCGTAAGTTTTGACAGTAATGGCAGTAATGGCCGACAATTTCAATCCCTTCTGAAAAAATAATCGACGAAATCAGTGATTGTGGCCACACTTTGAGCCAAACGGGAATCACTGACCACAAGAAACGATCGATAGTCAGTGTTGTGATCACTGAATACCAATTAATGAGAATTAGATATATTTATATATAAGTCAATAGGTTTTAGTATTACTTTAATTTGATTACTCAGTGATTGAATCAATTGAATGCACTCTTCGTTATATCAAATGATTGTCTCTTTTTATTAAAAGAATTATTTATTTATTTATTTGTATTAAAATATTTATTTTTTGGTCAAATGTTGTCTGAACTCAAATTAATAATTGTTTTGATTTGTTATTATTTGTAAACAAAAGACATTTGAGTGAAAAGAGGATTAAAATTAGTTGAAATGCCGTTCACCGGAAGTGTTCGTCTCGTCATTATTGAAGCCCATGACCTCAAACCGACTCAATTCTCTGTAATTATAGTTATATTTATATAAATTATATTCAATTAATGTTTATATTTGAAGGTTCGCCACAAATTGGATGCTGTGGTGGGAAAAGGAGGACAACAGATGCTAATCGATCCATACGTAAACATTGCGGTCGACGACATACCAATTGACAGGTCGTCTACAAAACAGCGCACTTTTAAACCTCTTTGGAACGAATGCTTTTTCTGTGATGTGAAAGACGCCCAAAATCTGTTATTAACTGTATTTCATGACGCGGCCATTCCTCCCGACGATTTCGTCGCCAATTGTAGTATTGCTTTCGATGACCTCATGACAGACGTTACCCCAGAGGGCACACATGAGTCAGACTTTTGGGTAATTTCTCTGAGTTTTTAATTTAGATTTGAATCAAATGTTTTGAATCTTAATTGAAGGTTGATTTGGAACCGGGCGGTCGACTACACGTTTCCATTGAATTAAGAAACGATACTAAAAGTATGGCCGCCTCTCATCAAAAAGAACCGAAAGAATTTAAAGAACGTCAGGGATTGAATCGCCGGAGAGGAGCGATGAGGCGTCGGGTCCATCAGGTCAATGGTCACAAATTTATGGCTACAATTCTTCGACAGCCGACGTTCTGTTCTCATTGTCGAGAATTTATTTGGGGTTTAGGAAAACAGGGATATCAATGTCAAGTGTGCACATGTGTTGTACATAAGCGCTGCCATGAATTCGTAGTAACCAAATGTCCCGGTTGTAAGGAAAGCACTGACGATGCACTTCAAGCCGGCAGTAGATTCAGTATTAACGTTCCGCACAGATTTCTCGTCCATAACTATAAAAGGCCCACTTTTTGTGACCACTGCGGCTCTATGTTATACGGACTCATCAAACAGGGCTTAAAATGCGAGGGTATGTCTAATCTGTTAACTACTGTCACTAATATTTCAATGAATAGCCTGCGATATGAATGTCCACAAAAGGTGTCAGAACAATGTGGCCAACAATTGTGGAATTAATGCCAAAGTGTTTGCCGACACTCTCATGGGTTTAGGCTTTTCCGGCGACAAACTATCCAAAAGTGGAAAAAAGCCAAAGAAGCCATCAATTAGTGAATCGCCCAATAAATTGCCACAATCTGTGACGGAAAGGTCTCACACATCACCCCTACCAACAACTGATATGAGCGTTGATTCATATAGACTCGAACAGTTCGCCGGGGATTCAGCCGCTGCTCAGTTGACAAGACTTTCATTTAGAGATAATTTTAATAGAGAACAACAGGAGAAGGCATTACAACAAGTGATCGATAGAAGCGGACAATTGATTGGAATGGAAGGCGACAAACATCGAAGATATGGTTTAGAAGACTTCCATTTCATCAAAGTTTTGGGAAAAGGAAGTTTTGGAAAGGTTTGGATGTCATACTTCCTCTCAACAACTCTGACATTGACTTATTTTAGGTAATGTTGGCTGAAAAGAAGGGATCGGATGAGGTCTATGCTGTCAAAGTGCTCAAAAAGGATGTCATACTTCAAGACGATGACGTCGACTGTACAATGACTGAAAAGCGCATTTTGGCGCTTTCAGCAAAGCATCCGTTCCTGACTGCACTGCACTCCTGTTTTCAAACGCCGGTATTTATTATATTGGGTTCAAAACAAATGATTATTTATTTGAATGACTAAAAGGATCGCCTATTCTTTGTGATGGAATACGTGAACGGCGGAGATCTCATGTTTCAAATCCAAAAGGCCCGCAAATTTGATGAGCCCCGCGCGCGCTTCTATGCAGCAGAAGTGACATTAGCTCTAATGTTCCTGCACAAAAATGGTGTTATTTATCGGTATTCTCTCAATTTTGTTTGCACTCGAATTTCACTAAAATTCTCTTTTCTTAACAGAGATTTGAAATTAGATAATATTCTTCTGGATAGTGACGGCCACTGCAAGATAGCCGACTTTGGAATGTGCAAAGAGGGTATTATTGATGGCGTGACCACAACTACTTTTTGTGGTACTCCTGATTATATCGCACCAGAAATACTTCAGGAATTAGAATACGGACCGTCTGTTGACTGGTATTTATTAGACCTTTAATTCAATTGATTTTAAGTATTATTTGAAATAATTTTAATTTTATGTAATAAAAAGGTGGGCGTTAGGGGTCTTAATGTATGAAATGATGGCCGGACAGCCGCCTTTCGAAGCTGACAATGAGGACGATCTGTTTGAGTCTATTCTTCACGACGATGTCTTATATCCGGTTTGGCTGACAAAAGAAGCCGTTTCTATACTCAAAGGGGTAAACAATAAATCAAATTTTAAGCTAAACTATAAAAAAAACTGAATTTTATTATTTTTATCAGTTTATGACTAAAAATCCTGCAAAAAGATTGGGTTGTGTTGTGACTCAGGGCGGAGAACAAGCAATTTTAAATCACGCCTTTTTTAAAGACATTGATTGGGACGCACTTCAGGCCAAGAAAGTGAAGACTCCTTTCCGACCGAAGATTGTAAGCAAACCCTTTATTTCATTTGAAAAGTGACTAATTTTTATATTAAAAAAATTCTAAAGAAAACAAAAAGAGACGTAAATAACTTCGATCAGGACTTCACTAAAGAAGAACCCGTTTTAACTCCAGTAAATGCAGAAGTGTTGCGAAGCATTAATCAGGAAGAATTTAGGGGCTTCACCTTTACTAATGATTCGTTTAATCCAGGCCTCTATTCATGTGATGGTCTCAATACATAACTCTTCCGGTTCTTTAGTTTAAATTACTATAAATTTCTGAATGTTTGTAACATTTGGAGAATCGATCGGCCATTGGATTCATCGATGGATTTAATTGTAATTCATTTTAACGATTGTTTTTGAGAGCCCTTCGAGTCTTCTAAACATTGAAATTAAGTTTTATTAGTTTTTTTTATCAAAACAATATTTTTGAAAAAACTATATAATAATATGATTGATATTCTGGTCATAAGTTATGGACTCAAAGGCCCTAAAAATGTTTCGATAAAACTCTAGTCATTTAATTGACTGCAGATCTCAGAAACAAATTTTTGGAGCACTTATTCAGTTATTAGTGAATATAACATAATTTGTCACAAATTTTTATTTGATTTAATGGCGTTTAGAGTCATTTCATTATTTAATTATAATTTTATAAATTAGTTTTATTTCTACATTGATTTTAGTCTCATATTTGACCCCTTTTTATAGACTTTTCTTTTAGTTTATAGAATTGACTTAAAATATGTTTTAATGTTGAACTGCCGGTCAATTAACAAATTTTACTCAAATTATTTATTTTGTCTCAAATATTCTCAACAAAAAATTAGTAAAATATCCTCAGATTTTATATGAATTTGAATATAAAATCGATTAAATTATAACAAATAATTTAATACCGGCTTTGGTTTTCTTAGTTTTTAATTTAAAGATAATGTCTGCCATTAGTTGAAGAATGAAAGCACTCACCAAAAAACCAAAAATATATATAATATATATAATATATAAAATAATAGTTAATTAATTTTAATTTTAATTCAGTGTATTTAATGGTTACCACAACCTCTTGAGTCATGAATTGTTGAAACAATCGAATCGAAATCAAATTTCGATAGTTTTGATGACCGCTCACACTATGCATGAGATTCACATCCATTTCTACTTCTTATGTATTTCTATATCGAATTGCTTTTCAATTCGAGTCAATTGTTTGCATATAAAAAATATACAGAAAATTAAGTCATAAATAAGTTATTTGTAAATCTGTACTCAATAACACACTTAACAAAAGTGAGCGCTAAGAATATTATTTGTCACTTAAATATCTATTGTACTATCAATTGTACCCCCGGGAGGGCCCCCTTTGCATAACAGAATTCATCTCTAAATTAAAAATCGAACACAAATTCATACCATAATTAGTGTAAAAGAAGAGCAAAATTATTGACTAATTATTGAATAAATTCTAATTGTTTTCATACCATGAAGTGCTTCGATATAAATATACATTTTATTTAATATAAATATATATATATATATTAATACCAAAATTATTCTATCAATAATTTTTTAATTTGTTTCTTATATACATTTAAAACATATAAATATACAAAAAAAAATTATTTAAAAAAATATTGATTTTTTGTTTAAGAAACCACTGAAATGATTGAATTTGAAGTCAATTCAAAGGATAGAATTTCTATTGTTTTGATTTTTATTTAAAATTTTATTTTAATTCAATTATGAAATTGTTTTTATCCTTAAATGAGATTTTCTTTATTATCTTTTTATTCAATTGTTATTTGAATTAAACTTATAAATAATGTAATAAATGGATGTAATGCTGATCACAACAAGTATTTGCTTAAATGTTTGCAAATAAATGCCGGCCCTTAAGTTACGGACTCTTTGTCTCAAAGAATTTTAAAGATAAGGGAAAGACTTTGTTTAGAATATAAACCACTTTATTATAAATGAGATTATTTATGAAAATTTCATATAATGTGCTATAATTATGACTAATAGTGAGATCGAAATTCTTAAGGAAATGCAAAATCCAGTTCATCGCCGGCACACAATTTGCAGTCATTGTTAATAAATGGAGAGTCAATCCATTGTCACAATTAATTAATTAATATTTTTTTTTCTAAACTTTAAAATTGTAATTAATTGCACCGATTATTCACTGCTGTCTAACAGTTGTAATAATTATTGTAATAATTGTCACATTTCTTACATCAAATTAAGACCCGGTTTATGATTAGTTGCACATCCCTTTCGATTAATTCAAATGAAGCAAATAGTAGTCAGTATTTTATATATAAATCGCCAGAAAATGAGAACAAATGAATTAAACACTTATTTATAAATTAAATTAAGTTTAAATTTCACTCAATTTTTAATTTATGTTTTTTTTTGAATTTTTAATTAAAACACAAATTGTTGAAACATTTTTAAAACAAATATTAAAAATTGTATTTCATTTTTTTGTGTAAAAAATAATTGATTAAAAACTGCCGAAAAATTCTCTATTCTTATCATCACTTTTTTTTAAACCAAAGTTTGATTGAAGTCATCTGAAATCAAAGCCATTTCAATGTGAGTGACATTTAGTGTGAATTATGGCTTCTAAAATAAACTAGGACAAACAACATTTTATTATAAAAATTAAGTAATTTGTAGGGAAACTCAAAATTTAAAAATTATTTTTAAATTTTCAAATAAGTATTTCTTTTAAACTTGAAAAAACTAACAAAAAATTGACCAAGAATTTTCTCAAATCAATTTATTTACTTGATTTTCAAATAAATGTGAACAAGCAATATTATTTACATTTGATATAATCATTAAATGAAAACTTTGTTATAAGAATGACTACAAAATAAAAAAGATTTTTATTAGATTTTGAGTAAAAAATTTTAAAATAAAATATAATTAGTTTTTGAATCAATTGATAAACATTTAAGAAATTCAAAAGAAATGATTTAAATTAAATAAATTAAATAAATTTTTTTAATTAATCGCTTTGAAACTACACTTAAGTAAAGAATATTTCATTTCTTGATTTAAATTTGATTTAATCCAAACCTAAAAAGTTGAGCCAAAATTTTACAAATGATTTATCAAATCATATAAACAATTTATTATAAGTTTTGAGTTTTAGTATATTAATAGAATTTTTTTAAGAATACAAACATTGAACAAATTGAAAACAGAGATCATCAAAGAGGGGTTTTCCACAATATTTCTTAGGATTTGAAAATTTTGATATTAAATCTAGGTAATAATAAATGCAATATTACGTGAAGTAGTTCTGTCGAGGTTTACCCAAACAACTCTTAACAACAACTTTTAGAGTTGAAACCTTTGGCCATCTCTGAGTGAAACTGAATTTTTAAAAAAAAAATGGAAAAAAATATCCATTTACTTAACGACAGACCCATTCCTCTAACGAACTTTGGTCTCAATTTTATCTATAATTTGTTGACAATAAACAAAATCGAGTGCTATTCGTATCCAATTTGTAGGAAATCTTATATTTATTTGAATTATTTGATTCTTAATTAAATTCATTATTTTTATCTCAAGAGATAAAATCAAAACTATATTTACTCAAATCGTATCAAAATTTTTGAATCAACGAATAATAATAATAATAATAATCTTTAGTAAAACAAACTAAAAGATAACTTAATCTAAAAATTATATTTTTTTACAATTCCAAAATTTTCCTTGCTAATTTCAGTAAGCAATATATCTCCAATTCTCAGGCTTAAGGGAATTTTGGAAATTCCTCTTATTTTGGAAATCATTTTGTACAGGATTATTTAAGAAATGCATTGATATGTCAATATCATATAACTTATCATAACTTAATCATAAGTTATATGATATAACATATTTGTTATTAAAATAATTATTAAGACCTTTAAATATACTGTAGATATTGTCATTCAAAAATAGAAAATAAATTATGATTTTCTTCAACTCTAAGATATTTTATTTGATTGAAAACAAAATTTTATTAAAATTATTTGCATGGTAAAACCTGGATATATGTTTTTTTTGCCATTTTGTCTGTACTGAACGATTTAACTATAATTACATAACTTTTATAATGATGATTTAATTACAAATGGATTCCATTAAAATCATTTTTCGATTTATTAAAATGAATTTGAATTAATAAAAATTTGCTCCACTTTGAGGCCCCCATTACTGCCATATGATTACCCTGAATAAATAGAAACAGTACTTTATAGATACATTCGATACATAATTATAAGACTTCAGTAATTGCAAAGAATTTTAGGGATTATTATTGTTTAAGTTTAGACTCTTAATAACTGTTTTGGGGTTTACAATATAGGGATAATAATGGTTTAAGCCTTATAACGGTAGGGATTATAATTGTGTATTGACTGTATTTATGAATAATTTGAAATATTTTGCTACTATGTTTTCTACAAGACTAGTTTATACATTTAATATATCAGATCCTGATATAACCAGAAATTCGAGATAACCTTTACCTGGTGCAGTTCATTCCTATGGGATTCATAAAATTAAAAATTCAATACAACCAGATTTGATATAAGCAGAAAACCGCAACAATGATCTGCTTATATACAGTGTGTTCACTATTTAAAGTATACTCAGCGAAAGGTACAGATTATATCTTTTTAATCTTTTGATAGAGAAAAGGTAGAGAAGATTAAATTGTTTAAATACATACAGGTTTTACTCTAATCAATGATAAAAACAACTAAAATTATGCTATAATAGCTTTGTTAAGGTATCGCTTAAAAAGTAAACAGACTGTAGAATGTAAACTGTATTTATCTATTTGATCTTGGGAATTTCCTATGGGCAGTCTTAGCACGTTCTAATTGTGAGCTTTTCTTCATATAATTTTTTTTATTCCTGAACTTATATCAGACTTAAAGAATATATCAATAAATCATAATTTAAAGATTAAACTCATATTTTTGGAGAAAAAGAGAGAACTAAATCTCAAAATGAAATCATTTGTAATGTTTTAATAATAAAAAGATATAAAATTTAAAACAAAAAAATCAAATTTTCATTTATGTTAAATACAATAATAAGTTATATTAGTTTATCAAGTTTATTAGTTCATTACATTCAAATTTATTGATTAATCCATTGATTAACTGATAAACTATATATCAATATATAATTGAGTTATGATAAGGCAATGAGTGAATGGTTTTAAACAAAATTGGCAAGGACATTTTATAAATTAATTAAGTTGATTTACTTTATTATAATTATTGACTTTTGGATTAATTATGTTTCTAAAATAAACTAGTTATTAGATAAGTTATTTTTGTGTTGTTTAGCACTAAATTTTGTTTATTAGATTTTTTGTTAATTTTTAACAAATAATAAAATAAAAGTTTAAACAAAGGATTTTAGTTAAAATAATCAAAAAAGAAGTTTATTATTTTGATAATAACTTCATGGAATCATTGCAAAGAATAATTAAAGTTAAAATGCTATTATATCTTGGTAAAAGTGTTGCAAAGTTCCATTTGTAAGATTTTACTTTTGTTAGAAAGTGTGCAAAAAGTGATTCATTTTTAACTATTACCTCAAATATTGACTTTTCCTCTAAATTCTAATTTATATCTAATTTTATATTTAATGGATTATTGGGTTTAAGTTCAAAAATGTGGCTCACATTAATTACCATGTTAAAATTGTCACTTAACTAATAACTTGTTAGTAATCAGATATCTTGAAATATATACTAATTTTCCATGACTATAATCAGGGACAATTGCAAACTTTCACAATTCATAAAAATATTTTTCTTATAAATATTTATTCAAAAACTTTATCAAAATATTTGTATCTCTTCTATCGAATAGTATATATGACTAAATAAATGACTAAATGATGTCTATATTTGTGAAACAAATTTATCGTTTTATCGAATATTAATGAATACTCGAAGAGATGATAACATTTGATAACATTTTATCGTTTTTCTACGTATAGACTCTTCTCTTTTAATACTCATAAAGTGATTTGAACTTAAGTATTGATAAACATTTCATTATAACTCTTAAATCGATCAGAAATTTAATTATTTTTTTTATTTTCTGTAAAATATATTCTTTTAAAAGTGAATTATTTATAACTAATTTTTATTTTTAATTAAATTGTTTTAAACAAATCAGTGAATGAATAGGCGTTAAGTTATCGTAAAATTTTCGAAACTTTTATATAAAACCGCAAAATGAGTGAATCAAAGATTAAACACTTATACGAAAGAGTTTTAGGTTCTGACAATTCACCGAAATTTAAAAATTTTACGAATAAAATCGATGAACAGAACAACCAAAACAATGGAAGGGATCGGTCGGACAGCGGTATTATTTTCTTTAATTTATATTTTATTCGATAATAATCTGAGCTTTTAATCGATAAACAGGTCTTTCCATTCAATTGGAAGAAGACGACGAAATGACTGTCGGCGAGTGTTGTCATTGGTTTGGTCAAAGATATTTCACCCGCGAAAAGCTTAAGCGGCGCCTCCCGTTCCTCAGTTGGTTACCTCATTACTCATTAACAGACTTAAAGGGAGATATAATCGCCGGGTTATCCGTTGCTTTTACAATAGTACCACAAGGCTTAGCACTGGCCGTTTTAGCCGGTCTTCCGGCACAATATGGTCTCTACACTTCTTTTATGGGATGTTTTGTTTACGCACTTTTGGGCAGTTGTAAAGATGTGGCGGTCGGTCCCACTTCTATAATGGCTATAATAGTAGCGCCTTATGTAATGAGTGGTGGTATTCAATATTCAATACTCTTGGCATTTTTATCCGGTTTTATTCAACTCTTGTTTGGAGTTCTAAATCTTGGATTTATTGTCGACTTTATATCATTTCCTGTTATATCGAGTTTCTCTTCAGCGGCGGCCATAACTATCGCTGCGTCTCAACTAAAATCCTTATTTGGAATGAAATACTCGGCCTCTCGTTTTCCCGAAACTATGATTAAGTTCTTCAATAACTTTACAAATGTTGATATGTGGGACACAATGATGGGAATGCTTTCCCTTTTCTTTCTTATTCCAATTCAATTGAATAAAGACTACAGATTTGGATCAATTGTCGACAGAAAAAGAAATATATTTTACAAAATATTGAATAGTATTTGGTTTATGACAATAACCGCTCGAAATGCTATTGTGGTCATAGTTGGAGGTTTTGTTGCTGGATATTATTCCGGACTCTTCACAATGACCGGTCAGATCAGAACAGGTCTGCCTTCATTTCAATGGCCACAATTTTCCGTTCAAACTAATGAAACATCGATTGAGTTTAAGGAAATATTTTCTGATTTGGGGACCGGAATGGTTGTCACAGCATTGGTTGGTCTCATGGAATCAGTGGCCGTCGCCAAAGCCTTTGAGACTAAAAAATTAGACGCAACACAAGAAATGATTGCTATCGGAGTGTGCAATATTTTGGGCTCATTTTTTGGTGCCTTCGCAGCGACCGGTAGTTTCTCGCGTTCGGCAGTCAATCATAACAGTGGTGTCAGAACCCCTTTCGGTGGAATCATTACTGGAGGACTTGTCTTACTTGCATTAAGCACTTTAGCGCCTTATTTCCAATACATCCCACAGACAGTGTTGGCCACAATCATTATAACGGCTGTGATTTTTATGGTACGGCCGACGGATGCGATACTTATTTGGCAGACAAACAAAATCGATATAATCCCATATTTTGCGACTTTCATTATGTGTATACTCTTTGGTCTCGAATATGGAATCGTTGCCGGAATCGCCACATCTCTTATTATTCTTCTCTACCAAATGGCCAGACCTAAAGTGTTTATTGTGACAAAAGAGACGCCTCACGGCTATCCCTTCCTTTACGTTAAACCCGACAGAAGTGTATTTTTTCCATCCATTGAATATATGAAAGTTAAGATTAATAAAGAACTTCCCGACAGTAAAGAACTTTCTTCAAGAATCGCAGTTGTGTTGGACGGCGAGCATATGTTTAGGGCTGACTCCACATTTGCTTTGGTATTATTTTCTCAATTATTTATTCAAAACTAATTATTTGTTTCAATTCAGGGCATAAAGAATATGATTTTGAGTTTAAGCAACCAAAGAGTTCTCACAATTTTCTATAATTTGCGTAAATCTGTGTTTCGTGCGATTTATGGCACATCCATTCCTCCAAATGAATTCCATAACTGTCGCTCAGAAGAAGAGGTCTACCAATTAATCCAGGCTCACAATAAGGCCCGAATATTCCGTTCCCAATCAAATATAGAAACTCTTTTGACTCAAAGCACAAACTCTACTCGACTCAATTGGACCACACAATCGGTCGATACATTTTGACCACTTCTCCACTCTTTATATAATAAAAGTCAAAATTAATTCTCAATTCTTCTCAACTTTTATGTAATTAATATAATTTGGAAGAAAACTAAACTCATTTTAGAGAATATTTTTTACATATATTTTGTATAAACATTAAAATGAAACCAAATTTTAACCAAAACTAATCACTTGTACAGGTTATATACCTTGATCATTTGAATTCTGATCGTTAAAAGCTAAATTGAAAGTGGCCAAGAACAATTGTTAAATAGTTTAATATTTATAGTTTGCTTCCAATATATAATCTGTGATCACGTTATGAGAAAATTGAGATTTTATTTGAATTTTAGTAAAATTATTGATTTTATTTCAATGCATTTATTGATATTTTATTTAATAAAATAATTAAAAAGAAATATTCGTTTACTTTTCATAAAAACTTTGATAAAATTGAGATTCAATTCATAAAATACTCAAAAATTGCAATAAAAGACTTTTTTGGGTATTTATTAAAAATAATTTTATAAAAGAATTTAGTGGAGAATCTTTGGATTAATTGTTTATTACAATTTGTAATCATTTGTTTAAATTGAATAATGAATTTGAAGGTCAAATGTTTGTACACAAATAGTCTAATAATAAATTCGAATAATTGATTCAAATATAATTAAATTTAGGAAAAGTTTTAAACTCAGAGTTGAAATTATTTGGACTTTTGGTTAGTTTTGAAGAGTTTTGAAGAGTTGACTAAATTATAAAAAAAATCAAAGAAAAGTTGAGTCCATTATTGGCGCCAATCATTACTCCTATTGACTATAATTGACACAAAAGTTCATCAAAAGTGTATCAAATCTTATATTAAAGCTTTGATTTCATCCGTTTTTTATTCATTTATAGCAAAGCCTTTGTCTATAAAACGCGTTTCAATAAAACGTTATTTCATTTTATTTAAGTTTAATTCTTTCATTAATTTTGGGTAAAATTATAATTAATTACTTAATTATTTAACTCAAATTAATTGTAACTTAAATTAAATTCTAGATTTAGTTTAAAATTAGATAAATTTTTAATTAAATCCATTGATTACAAACTAATTCGAGAAATATTTTTAACTGAGTTTTAGAAATCGTTTTTGCATTTCGTGTCGTCTCTTATAATGTCTGAAGAATCGCAACAGACTTCAGGAGCTGCGGGTCGTTCGCGCGGCAGAGCCAGGGGTCGACCTCCGGGACCGCCTTCTGGTATCGATGAGGCCATGCATTCAATGGGAGCGATGAGAATATCTCCGACTCCCGGCAATGGATCCTCTAATGGAAACAACGGTATAAATACTAAAGAATACTAACGAATACTAACGAATACTAACCTTTTCTTTTGTATTTCACTTAAAATTCATATATTTTAAGGTAACGGCAATGGAAACGGAAACGGAAATGGGAATGGCAACGGAAACGGGAGTAATGGTGGCGCCGGAGCTATGAGAGGAAGGGGTGGATATCGAGGGGCTCAGCCAGAATTGGATACCCGTCCCGAAAATGTGACGAATTATATCGGTATTGATTTGAATGAATGATTTGTTTTAATAAAAGTTAATTTTAAGGAACGATTGGAAAAGAAGTTGTGGTGACCTCTAATTACTTGTCATTACAAACAAAGACGAGTGTTATTATCAACAACTTTGATGTGACGTTCGAACCGGCGATCGAAGCCGTGGCTCTCAGAAGAAAAATGATTTATTCAAAGTTAGATCTCTTCACAAAGCCTTTCATATTTGATGGCGTCGCTAACATTAAGACAACTGATCCAAACAAAGAGGAAAAAGTATTTCATGTGGAAAATCCGGCGAATCCTGAAACAAAAGTGAAGATAACTGCTCGTTGGACAGAAGAAGTACCATGGGGCTCTCTTGAAGTGCTCCGAATGTTTAACACTCAAATGAGGCGTAATTTACAGCACTTAGGCTTTCATTTAATTGGACGCAATTATTACGAGGCGTCGACCAGAAAAGCGATTCCCGAACATAAAATTGAGATTCTTATGGGTTTAGTCACTGCTATCGCATCCCATGACGCGGGACTTCTTATGGTAATCGATACGACCACTAAATTTATTCGATCAGAAACTGTTCTGCAACTAATGGGACAAATCAGACGACAATCTCCTCAGTCGTGGTTACAGGAATCCAAGAAACAGTTATGCGGTGCTATTGTTTTGACCAAATATAACAACAAAACATATAAAGTGGATGACATCGACACCGTTAACAACCCTTCAGATTATAGGTTCCAAAAAGGGGATCGAAATTTAAGTCTTGTGGAGTACTATAAAGAACATTACGATATTACTATATCAGTACCGACTCAACCCCTCATTCAATGTCTTCCGAGTGCGCGCGAACGCAGAGCCGGTAAACTTGGTCCCATATATTTGATTCCTGAACTCTGCCAATTGACGGGACTCACCGAAGATATGAGAAGAGACCACCGATTCATGAAACAGGTGGGAGACCTCTCTCGACACCCGCCGGAAACGAGAGTCAAAAATTTAAACGATTTTATCGGAAAACTAAACAGAAATCCAAAAGTGAAGGAAGAAATGGAAAAATGGGACATAAAATTCAATGACAAACTCCAACAGATTAAGGCTCGAGAACTTCCCTGTGAAGCCATTTATATGGGAACAGATGACGACCGCTCTGCCAAGACTTTCGATCAGAAATCCGGTGACTTTAGTAAAGAAATTCGATCAAAAAATCTGTTCCGTACCGTAAATATGAGTAAATGGATGATTGTCCACAGCCAAAGAGACGCTTCTGTTGTCAAACCTTTTGTCGATACAATGAATAGAGTTTGTCATCCAATGGGAGTCAATGTTGGCTCTCCTCGAATCACGAATTTGCCGGACGATAGAGTGGCCACATATCTGAATGCTATTAGCGGTCTGTCGAACACTCCCTGTGAAATGGTTGTCACTATTGTTCCCAATAACAACAAAGAACGATATGATGCCATCAAAAAAGTCTGTTACTGTGAGAACCCGATTCCTTCGCAGGTAATCGTGAGCCGAAACCTATCAAAGCCTCAGATGCTTATGAGTATCTGCACTAAAATTGCGATACAAATGGCAACTAAATTGGGAGGCGAGCCCTGGGCTCTCAAAATTCCGGTCAGTTATTCCTATATTATTACTTCTATTCATTGTTATAACAGCCGAAGGATCTAATGGTCGTCGGATACGATACATATCACGACACTGCAGATAAGAATCGTTCCGTTGGAGGGTTTGTCGCTTCAATGAATCAGACATTAACTCAATGGTATTCTCGGGCCGCATATCACAAAGACCAAGAAGAAATGTCAAATAATTTTGCGGCCAATTTCTTGGGTCAATACTTTTTTTTACTCTATTTTATGTTAACTTATTTTTTATTATTTTAGAGGCGATTAAGAAATATTTTGACGCAAAGAAATCTTTGCCGCAAAGAATTATTGTTTATAGGGATGGAGTCGGAGAAGGAATGATTCCCCACGTCTTCGATTTTGAGTTGAAACAAATCAGAGGGGCCCTCGAAAAGATTAACAAGGATAATCCTCCCAAATTGGCGTTTGTCATCGTTACCAAGAGAGTGAACGCCCGTTTCTTTACTAATGATAGTAGAGGACATATTAATCCAATTCCGGGAACTATTATTGATAGGGATGTGACTCGAGTCAAACGATATGACTTCTATCTTATCAGTCAATCTGTAAGACAGGGAACGGTTAGCCCTACGATGTATAACATAATCTACGATCAAACGGGTTTCAGAGCCGAACATCACCAACAGTTGGCCTATAAATTGACTCATCTTTACTTCAATTGGCCGGTGAGTCAGTCAGGTATCATATGATTACTTGAAACTAATATTGTGTTTAGGGAGGTGTTCGAGTTCCTGCCCCGTGTCAATATGCTCACAAATTGGCTTTTCTTACCGGAAGTTCTCTTCATCGCGAACCAAATGCTGTTCTCTCCGAAAGATTATTTTATCTCTAATTATATCTCTAATCATATTCTAATCACATTCTAATCATTTCATTTATGACTACATTTTCTTTAACTAATTTTCGCAAAAGTTTTATATATAAACAGCGAATCTTATTCTAAAAATCAAGAATTTAATTATTATTTGCGTTAAAATCATTTTTTCATAAATTTTTTTATTTGAATAATGAAATGATTTATTGTTTTTTATTACAAAATATGAATTTCTTTAATTATTTAAATTTTTTAAGAATGTACTGAATTTTCATTAAAATTTATTGAATTTATAAAAAATTTGAAGCAATAGATGTCGTGAAGTATAGTATCTGTTGTTTGAGTTCTATTGGTTTATATAAATCAGACGATTAACACACTTTTGATGACTTGAATTAGCGCTCAAACACTCGAAACTAAGTTATCCTTTTCTAACGTTTGATTTGTTTTGATTTTATTTGAATTTGAATCAAAGTTTAGGTAAGTTTTCTCTTATTTTGTTTTAATTAAAATTAAATTAATATAAAAAATGAGTAAAATTTGCAAAAATTAAAGCAATTTATTATTATTTTTGTAAACAAAGATTACATCAGTTTTTATTCCGTTTTTCTCTATAACTCAGTTTTAAGACTCAAGTATTTTGTATTTAAGTATAATTTTCGCTTTAAATTAAAAAATATATAAATTCAGAGAAAAATTTTTAGTTTTTTTTAACTTTAATTAAAAATAAATACTTAAAAAGCGTTGCATTTAATTTATTTAGTTTTCCTCCAATTAATTATAAATTATAACAAATTTTAAATAATATTTATTGATATATATATTGATAGCCATTAATGTGGTATTATTGATGTATTGTGTTATTGTGTTATTGTGCTATTGTGCTTGTTTATATGTTTATTTGTTTATTTGTGTTCACTCGTTGTTCATATTAGTGAACGATTGTTAGGGTTTAGAATTGCATTTCAGGAAATAATGAATAGACCTTAGAGTTAGGGCTCAACCAATGAGAAGAGCGATAGGAAGGACTCATTCCAAAGGTCTTAATAGGACTTAGCCTTTGGCTGGTCTTTAGACCCATAAATATAGCATTTATTTGAAGGGATTCTAAGAATCGCCAAAAAACCACTTTTAGATTATAAACTATTTCTTTGTTTTTATTAGAATTTAAAAGAGATGTCTGACGAAAGTTTAGGAGCGGGTCGTTCACGCGGTCGGGCCCGCGGAAGACCAGTAACTGTACCGGAAACCCCCGCCCCATCTCAAGCAGAGGGCGGTAACGGTGGTAATGGAGGTAACGGTGGAAATGGCGGTAACGGTGGAAACGGCGCCTCAGTTAGAGGTCGTGCGGGATATCGAGGCGTCACTACTATTCGTACGATTCCTCCGACTGTAAGAGTAGTTCACGGAGAGGGCGGTCAGACCGTGAAAGTTGTGGCCAATTATTTCCGACTTCAAACTCCAAAAGATGTTATCGTTTATGACTATCACATCGATTTTGAGCCACAGGTCGAGTCACGAATGATGAGAAAGGCTTTACTTTACACCCATAAGGAATCGTTTGGCACAACTATGGTTTTCGACGGCGCCTCTAATCTTAAGTCTACGAAATTGCTTCCCGAAGAAGAGACCGAATTCTTCTCTGAGAGACGAACAGATAACGCACAGATTAGGTCCGATAATTGAATAGTTTAGTATTATTTGAAGAAATGTTGATAAATTCCTATTCCTAATAGAATACGAGTTCGTAGGGTCGGAGAGTTATCGTGGGGTCATCAGGAGATGATGAGAATGTATAACATTCAGATGAGGCGTAATCTTCAACATTTAAAGTGGAATCTTATCGGTCGTTATTTCTATGATCCAAATCAGTCGCATAAACTGCCTCAGCATAAGTTGGATGTCTTGACCGGAGTCATGACTGCAATCAATTTCCACGACGACGGCATTCTTATGTGTTGCGATACCGTCCATAAAGTGGTTCGTTCTGACACTTGTTATGAAACACTTCAAGACCTCTTAAAACGGGACAGATCTTCCTTTCAAGATAATGCTCGCAGAGAATTAGCAGGGTCTATTGTTTTAACTACTTATAACAATAAGACCTATAGAGTGGATGACATCGCATTTGATAAGAACCCGAGCTATCAGTTCGAGAAGAAAGACGGCACTAAAGTTTCTTTAATTGATTACTACAAACAACAGCACGAAATCACAATTAGAGACGCGCGTCAACCACTTCTGGTGGGTCTGCCCAGTGCTAGAGAACAAAGAGCGGGTCAGTCGGGACCTATTCTTCTCATACCAGAGCTCTGCAAAATGACTGGTCTTTCAGAATCGTTGCGAAACGATTTCCAGGTTCGCAAAAGTATGACCCAAACCACTCAAACCGATCCAAACACTCGCGTCAGAAATTTGCATCAATTCATTGATTCCATTGCAAGGAATACAAAAATTAAAGAAGAAATGGATGTCTGGGGACTTAAGTTTGAAACCAAACCCATAGAATTGAACGGTCGTCGTCTCGACTGTGAAAGAATTCTTATGTCTGGGGACACACCTCAGACTGGGGCCACTTTTGTTCAAAAGGCGGGTGACTTTACTAAAGAAATTCGTGGAAAAGCTATGTTTCAACCGGTGAAGATCAATGAGTGGGTCATTATTTCCACTCAAAGAGACAGACAAACAGTCGATGAATTTGCGAATACATTGAATCGCGTTTGTCGTCCGTTAGGGGTTATCCTCAATAGACCTCAAATTCAAACATTAGATAACGACAGGACCTCCACATATGTCGAGTGTTGTAAAGCTGTTTCACCTAATATACAAATCGTTGTAATAGTATTGTCAAACAACAACAAAGAGCGATACGACGCACTCAAAAAGATCTTTTGTATCGATCATCCGATCGCTTCACAAATGGTCGTCCAAAAGACTATTTCCGACAAAAAGAAATTAATGACTGTTTCCACTAAAATTGGTATTCAAATGGCCTGTAAATTAGGAGCCGAGGCCTGGGCTCTCGATATTCCGGTTTGTCTATTTATAATGATCAAGATCATATTTAATCATTTATTATGAATTTATTTATAGCCCAAAGATTTAATGGTCGCCGGTTTTGATGTTCATCGCGATAGTAGTCAACGCGGAAAAGCTATCGGAGGATTTGTCTGCAGTACGAACGCAACTCTCACTAAATGGTTTTCCAGAGTTTCGTTTCACGAAAACCGCGAAGAATTGTCCGGAAATTTGGCCACAAATTTTTCGAGTAATTGAATGGAATTTTAATGAAAAGATTTTTAATTAATTTAATTATTAGATGGACTCAAACGCTATTATGAGTTAAATAAAAAGCTTCCGCAACGGCTCGTCATTTATCGCGACGGAGTCTCTGAAGGAGATATTGAATGGGTTTTCAACTATGAATTGAAACAAATAGAAGAGTCCATTAAAAAGATTGGGGCCGCCGCTCAAGGAATCAAATTAGCGTTTGTTATCGTCACCAAAAGAATAAATACACGAATACTTGAAAAGTTTGGCGAAAGACAATTCGATAATCCTATCTGTGGAACAGTTGTCGATACAGTTGTGACCCGACACGAACGCTATGACTTCTATCTGATCAGTCAATCGGTACGTCAGGGAACTGTTGCCCCGACTATGTTTAATATAATAAAAGATGACACCAATTGGAAGCCCCACCATCACCAACAACTCGCTTATAAATTAACGCATTTATACTACAATTGGATGGTATGTAAACCTATTTATCACTTCTTTTAATTAAAACTTATTTCTGACAATTTTCTAAATTTAGGGAACAATTAGAGTTCCGGCCCCATGTCAATACGCTCATAAGCTGGCCTATCTCACTGGCACAGCATTACATCGGGAGCCGAGCACACGCCTATCCGATCAACTCTTTTATTTGTAAGTCCTAACCTATAGGACAGTCACTCGACAGTCAATGACTCATTTCATTAAATTTCTTAAAGATTTATGAAAGCATTTAATAATGAAATCGATATTATATTCATTCATAAAGTATTTAATATTTTTTTTAACGACAAAATAACTATTTTTTTTATTTGAGTTTTAATCACTTGTTTTTAAGTTTCATTAAATAAAATGAATATTTGAATTGTTTTCTAATTTATTACACTTTTAACGAAAATTAGCGATAATTTGATCATTAATTGCAAATGATTTGACACAAACTGTCGCCGCAATCATCACATTATCTTTGAATAAAATATAAGAAAATTTAATAAATGTTGGCTTCGAATCGGAATTCAATTATATTAACAGCTTTAAAATGGCCGCAAGTCTTTGTCCACCGGATATTTGAGACCTGTTTGTGTCCAACAAAAAGTATTAGTCCTTAATAGAACTGAACGGAGACCTACTCTCTTGTCTATATCTTTGAAGGGCTCTCTCTCTTTCATTGGCGTCGAAATACCAGACAGTGATAGCAAACCTCAACCTATTGGAAGGCATCACTTCGTGTGGGTTTCTGCGGTCTGACCAGAAGAATATCACCCGATTAAACTTAGGCTCGATGTCAGCCACACACGATGTTATCTGTGGAAAGAGTCGCAAAACACCGCCGTCTCTCTAAACGATTGACAAATGTTTGATTCGAGTGAAGACAGACTCTGGACATACCTCTCGATTATAATCTTTGTTGAGATAATAAATACTTGTAATACAACGTCCGTCGTTATTAGGATTATCGATATGTCGCACATATTTACTATTATTTCCCGGATAACATGCGATCATAGCTTTGGTCCGTCTGTTTATCCGGTATCTCGAGAGTTGTCCGTCGGATTGCATTGTATTACATCGCATAACAATTGAGTCCAAAGTTTGGACTAAAAACCCGATATTAGCGCAGAATTGTTCGGTGCCCTCAACCCAAAAGATATGATCACCCCTGATCATCTGCGTATTGGACACTTTATTATTAACCACTTGTCCCGCTTTAAAGAGTCCATTCTTATAGAGAAACAGCACTTCTGACAATATCTCTGACCCGTTATTAAGAAAGTCGTCGATAACACAAAAACCGAATTCATTTAAATCTCTGACAATTGATTCACAATAAGAACTCAGTTTTGTTAAAATGAATTCTTGTCTCAGAAGTAAGTGATCGCTGTTTTGGTTGGTGTCAATCAAACCATTTATTGACTGAATTCCATTTAATGAGTTTAAACCATTCATTGAATTTTGTCCACTATTTGACGCAATACTAGACATTAAAAGACCCAAAGAATTGGTCGAATCACTTGATTGTGAGGTTATGGTTGAGGACATGGTTTGACTGTTTGGGGGAATAACTGCTTGAAAAGACATCGGTGGCCGACACATTAACCGATGTCTCTCCCAATCGAGTCTTTGGTGATCGGGTCCGCAGTAATAGATGGCCCGACAGCGGGAACAGCGCAACAAATTTGTCTGATGAGAACAAACCCAACAGCGAAGTGACTCCAGACTCGGGTCAGCGGCCGTCGGATTCATTGAATGATAGCCGACATTCATTCGTCGTTTAAACCGCTTTAAACGCGATTTACTTAATATTTGTTAAGAAAAATGTTTTTTTTTTCGCAGTAAATGGTATTTGTGTTGTGTTTTGTTTACTTCATAGCAATTCATACGCACAGCACTTCACGTACGCACACACTATCCGTTGTCATGGGATACAACCCTCTAATGCACAGCACTTCTCGACAGTGGACTTGTAGTGACATTCAGTACTCAATTCACAACTCTTACATTACCGTCAAAGACATTAAAGACATTTCGGTCATTACAGTCATTACAAGCATTGCTTTCTCTCTAATCATTTCATAACTCCTATATAAGAGTGAAGTCATTCTCAGATAATTTTGAGCCAAACCTTGAAATCACATTTCGAGACATCCATTGGTTTTTTGAAAAACTGTTTATTAATTATTCAGTTTTAGTAAAAAACTTGAGAATATGTTTTGAGGAAAAGCCCTCGACTTTAAACCGAAAATATTTATATTTATTCTTAAAATAAAAAGTTTGAAAAAATAGGTCTCAGGTCTGAGAGTCAGCGGATGTGTTCTGTTGTCCACTGGTTTGGACCTCATTAATGACTAAACGTTTCTTTTTGCGCAAATGGAGGACCACATCATTTGCCATCACTTTTTCAATGGATCGGTTCTCCCATTCTTTCATTTGATCCAAAGATTGTTTACCGGAATTGAAAAGTTGTTTCTCTTCGTTATCCAACTGTTGAACAAAAGTTTGGACATCACTTATCTTATCATTAGTTGAACTCAAAGAATAGTTTATTAATCGATGGTATCTCTGATGAAAGGTTTCCACTAAACTGTTTGCAATGTCTTCACTCTCGTTGAGACCCATTTCTGTCAAATATTTGCCGAATCGATAGAAATTTGGCCCCAATTTATGTAAATCAACGCAATTAGAGTCCGCTTCGAGTATTTGTCTGAAAGTGTGGTTAAACCCTTTGGGAAGCGTCACATCAATCAATCCTTCGCTATGCAGTCCACGGGCTAACCATAGAGGAAGTTCCAGTTTAGTGCCCACTTCTATGTCTTCATTCTCTCCATTGGGATCGAGTTCTGGTCCTAAACCTTTGAGAGGTTTCTTCACTGTCGACACTAATCGTCGACAATTAGCCATAATATCATCGATATTAAAGTAATCCTCACAATAATTGTCAAACTTTCCAGAATTCGAGTCAATATCATCGGTAGTGCTTTCATTGGCAGAAGAGTTGGACAAATATCTGTCAGAACTAATGGTATCCATTGATTTTCCACTGATTTCTACAAATGTATTCAAAACAAGAAAAGGCGCCAAAAACTGAGTTTTAAATGTAATCCGAGAGAAGTCGACTCAATCTCTTCACATAATTTTAAACACAAATTATGTCAAAATAAATATAAAATTATTTTAATTAATATTTAATCGAATTTTGAGAATAAAAACTAATTGAATACAATTATTATTCATTTCTTTTAACAGATTTAAAAGAATTCGAGTCTTAACTATGAATTAAATAAATAAAATTAAGAAAAAGTAATTAAAGAGTAAGTAATTGATTGAATCGTAATGTTTGGGGAGAAAGAGATTGTGTGCGTCAGCGCTGCGCCCCTTCTCTGACCCCTTTTCTTGTGTACTGTTTGTAACGTATATAAAGAGCTCTCTGACAGTGCGATCGTTGGCTTTGAGGCCCGACACCCGACTTTTGACCGGTTATTTACTTGTTTTGTTTGGCAGATATGGCAGCAGCCAGTGTGGTAAGTCTTCTATTTTGACCAAATGACAATCATTCTTAAGACTCTTCATAAATCAAAGTCAGATAATGGGATGTATGGCTCTAATGATTATTTGCCAAAAGCATAGCATTAATGCATTGAAAAACTGATAAATGCATTCAATTGTATTAAAGTATACTTTTTTGAGGCAACACTTTTGCTGTACTTTTCAAAGCTTAAAGTAGTGCTTATAGTGTCCAAAGTGTGGCACAACTACTCATTGTCTTCCAAACTATTGGACACCAAATAGTTTTCGCTTTAAAAACAAATTTAATCAGTTGTTCACTCAATTCAAGGCCGAAGACTATTGTCTATCATTTGATTACTTTTACTCAAATGAAATCTTTTGAAACATTTCTTTCAATCGATTCAAATGTTTTCAAAGAATTTTTATTTTAATTCAAATAAACTTTTATTTAAAATAATAAGAAATTATAGAACTGAGAAAACTTGCATTTATTACTATTAGTGACCAAATGGTCAAAATGGTCACAACGATGACAATAGGGTTCACTTTAAGGGCTTTTTATGTTTTCAAATTTCAATCTTTAGTTTGAAATGATTTCTGTATTCAAAGCATAAAATTTTCGTTTTCTTCAAATGTTTCTCAAATTTCGGGTCGTTTTTAATATTTGAGTCAAATATTATATAAAAATAAAAGTTTGATATAATGTTGAGATTTGTTTGATTTAAGCCAAAACTTTACCGAATGGTTATCGAAGAGGTGTTAAACAACGTTCGCGAGGCTTTCTTAGACGATGGGGTCGACGAACAGGTATTGCAGGACTTGAAACAAGTCTGGGAAAAGAAAATCAATGAAACCAAAGCTGTTGACAATAACGCGCGCGAACCGGATCCCATCCCAATCACTAAACAGTCGAATAGAGCCAATAATCCCAACTCTGGTTCCCAGTCTTCTCGTAATTTCACTAAAGAACAGACACAACAATCACAACAGTCACAGCAAACAACACAACATAACGTCACTCAAGTGTCGACAACTCCTCAAATACAGTCTTCAAACAACCATCAGGTGTCGAGTAGTTTACCGCAGACGGTCCACTTGCAAACCGCACCCAATATTGTTTTGGGTCCGTCCGGTATTAACTACACAACAAATAGTGATCAGGTATTGAAGTATTGAAGTATTGGATTATATCTTTATTTGATTCAATTGTATTATAATGAAAGCAAACGGATGGCCATAAGAATGCGTCCACAGCTAGCAATGCCCCCAAATTAGTATTGTTGCAAGGACACAACGGACCTTTTGTTGTCGTATGTAATCATATTATCAATTCTTATAATTATTTGTATTTTGTATGAAAGACTTCCTCCGGCGGTCCATTGAATATAAGCCCTGAGTTTTTCAGCCAAATCGCAAACTTCCAGTCAAACTCTGCTAATGTAATCAATCAGAGCCTCAATCAGAGCCAACCGACAGTTGTCCAGCACACTAGCAGTCAGTGAATCAATAAATTGATAAAAACTTAATGTTTAATCAAAATAGACTTAACTCCAAATACTATACAATACGCGTCTGCGGCACAGATCGCTCGATCTTCGGCTCCACAAAGTGGTGCCCCCAATCTGGCGCCCAATCGTGTCGTACAATTAGATGGCGCTCACGACACAAGTGATGAGGACGACGATGAAGACGAGTATAGAGATAATGATGACGACCACGAAGACAATGACGATGAAGTCAATGATGACGATAATGACGGTCAGGGAGAGGACGAAGTATTTCATTTAATTTTAGTTCTTATTTTTAAATGAATACTTTCTCTTTAAGGAACCGCTTAATTCTGAAGACGATGTGAGTGATGAGGACCCGACTGAACTTTTTGAAACCGATAATGTAGTCGTCTGTCAATACGATAAGGTTTGAGAAATGGATTTATCTTTCATTTCATTTAAATATTTAATAAATTATAGATAACTCGAAGTCGAAACAAATGGAAATTTCATTTAAAAGATGGAATTATGAATCTTCAGGGAAAGGATTATGTTTTTCAAAAGGCTGTCGGAGACGCTGAATGGTAGACATTGTGGCCAACGGTTTATATATTTGTTAAAATCATAATCTGATCACAAAAGTTATAAAAAGTTTGCTTCAAATCATTTGAAAATTGAAATTTTGTTTCATTTCTTTTATAAAAAGTTTTAACTGATATTCGGTTTCATTTGTAATAGAAATGAAGATTAGCTTCGAATAACTTATTTATAAAAACATTTTATTCTTTTCTTTGCATAAAATGAATGACAACTGAATTTAAGTTCACATTCCTTGGCTTAAGTAAAGCATTGCTTTTTAACATCACTTCTTTTGAGATGTTTTTTTAAAATTATAAAACAATTTTCAGTTTAATTACTCGTTATTAACAAACAAATGAATTGTTGACTGATTGCAGAGTTTGTGCAAAGATTTATAAGTCTTATATGAGTTTAATGTCTGTACTTAATGTTAACATTCATATAAATGTAAGGAAAGATTTTATTCCTCTTATTATAAAATAATCAATGATTAGTTTTCAGCCAATTTTATGTATTATAACAAAGCGATTAACTTTTGTGTCAATCAATCGAAAGAAATATATTTTTCAGTTTCGAAATAATGAAATATTAAATAATTATTAAAATTTTTGTTGAATTTTCTCGTTTTTAAATCGCTTATACTTTCTATATATACTCCAAACTTGGCTTAAATTAATACCTAATTATATAATCTATTTGTTTAATAAATAAATAAATAAATGATTATCATGCAACAACAACAACAACAATTATTATTCATTTATTTCCATTACTCATTATTCCTTAAGTTTCACAATTCAAAAACTAAAGAAATATCACCAAGGTATCTTTTAATGACAATTCATTTGTATAATAAAATACAATTCAGTTTATAAGAACTTATTGGATATGAAGTCATATTTCAAATACATTGACTGTATGATGTGCTGTGTGATGTGCTGTGTGATGTATGATTTGCTTTTCATTTAACTCTAAGCTGTCTCTCAATTATACCAAAAGTTGATTACATTTTCATCTAATCTCATAAAAACAGCAAATTTTTGCAAAAACTTAGTTTTATAACAATTAATAAATAGAGAAATTATTCTGTTATTTATCGATAAAACCCTCAATAATTCTATACAAAAAATTTTCTAATATAATAATTAATATTTGATATTAAAGTAATTGTATAGACATTAATGAATCGAATTTGCAAATCAATATTAATGTTTAATTTATATATAGTTTGTCACTAAAAATCAAGTTATGATATAATTAGATGTCTTTTTCTTAGAATAAGTTAACCGTAAATGATATAAAGGGGATGACGTGAAAGAGAATACTGTCTTTTATATAATCATTGATTATTTCAATTCAGTGGTGAAGTTCAACAATATTCCAATCGATTCATTTGTGGCCACTTTTGCTCTTTTGCTGACAATAATATGCACAACAAATAACACTCATTTTCGGATCTATTGATTCCCCAAAAAAAAAAGATTATTTTTATGCTAATATTATGTTATCAATAAAAATATTAGTGTTATCTGATATCTGTTAAGAAAACAATGAATTCAATATCAAAAAGTTTGAGTCAATCTTCAAGTCTTTTCTCGTGAGAAACCCCTTTCCAATAATTGTTATAAGTGGAGATGTTATACAGAAGCCATACAATGAGGTACAATGAAGATGGAGAAGTGATGGATTGCCTTTTGGTTCAAAAAAACAGAATATATGTGTCTTTCATTTTATTCTTTGTTTAATTAAAATAAAAGTGTTATTTAAAAAAATATTAATTTATGTCTTTTTATTTGAGAGAAATCAATATTATTTTCATAATAACTACAAATTTGAAGCAAAAATATATTAGCTTTTAAATTATTGGCTCATAATTTATGAGAAGCTTAAAAGGATCTTAAAAGGATATTAAAAGGAACTTGATATTACTACTACTGTCATTCGTATTTCTCTTTAACCATAATATTATTCGAGAATTACTAAAACATTACTCTTAAAATAAATATTAGTGGGCGTACACTCATTAAATATTTATTAAAAAATGACCATGATGTATTTCATTTGGTTTATAGTCTAATTAGCTATTGGGCCTTGCTCACTTAGGCTACTCACTCAACTTTATTAATGTTGATAAGTATTGAGACAATATATTAAAGGCTGTCTTAATATTAATTCATTTTTTTTATAGATTTGTGTCTTCACATCGAATACTTCTCATAAATTATTCATAAATTCTTTGTTTGAAAAAGAAGTTCAAACATATATTAAATAAGAGAAGAAAGGAATGAACCAATTCTTCACAAGACTTCAATTTTACTCATTCTAACCATTTTGTGAACTTTTTTTTATGAATTTTAGACGAACTCTGAGTTCATTGTAGCATGCTCATGCTCATTTTATTATTCATTTATTATTTCATAATTTAAAAATGATTTGAATAATAAAGTGTCGATAAAATGGTTTATAAATTAAGTGAATATAAAATAATTTATTAAATAACAAACATTTCTTCAAATTAAATGAAAGCATTTTATTTTTAATCGGAATAATTCACTTTAAAGTGAGTATAATATTATATATTTCTATTTATTATTAATAATACATTTATATTTTACATTTTTATAATGTGTTCATACATTTTACACGAATAAGAGAAATGACCAAAACTCCTTTTTTTTGGAGAAAAACAACCCAGGATTACCCCTAGGATTTTGAAAACCTTAACATTAGTACAAACATTAAGTTTTTCGGACAAACATTAAGTCTGTCAAAGTTTTCAAATCCTTTGTTTCTTTTGGTGTCTTTTTGTCAAATACTCTTTAGGATCGGTTGCTTTTGGCTCTCAATTATATCATTAGAAATGTTTTGTAGTTTTATAACAAATTATTCATTAATAATAAGGATAACATTTACAACGTTGTAAACGACTGCAAATTTTTTGCATATCTACCGTTTGGCCGCCACACCCGTGAGACCAAAATTTGTGGGTTATTTAATGTCAAATGTTATACCGGGTTGTGCGAAAAGTCTCCGGTCTATATTGTAGCGAAATGGTGCATTTGAGGGCTTTTAATTGAAGCATGACAATTTAAATTGAATTAAAAATAAACTAATTTTGAGCCAATAAAAATAAAATTTAAAGTAAAGGAATGAGTTCCTAGCATTTTTTTGAAAATTTCCATGACAAAGCTCTAAAAGTTTCAATATTGCAGGTTTGTCGTGGAATTTTTTTTTAAATGCTAGGAACTCATTCCTCAGGTTTTATATTTTATTTTTATTGGCTCAAAATAAGTTTATTTTTAATTTAATTCAAATTGTCATGCTTCAATTAAAAGCCCTCAAATGCACCATTTCGCTATAATATAGACCGGAGACTTTTTGCACAACCCGGTAGTAGATACACATAGAATAGCAAAAATAAACTTGTATAAATTTAGCAAACTTGCAAACTTATTTTGTTAATATAAATGTTCACAAATTTCAATAGAATTAAGTAGATAATCAGTTGAAGCAAGGATTTTTTGATTAAAAATTATAAATTCCAGTTGAAAAATAGTGGACCATCCAAGAAAATATATATTATACAGTCGTCAATCATTTGTATGTAAAAACTAATCAAACCCTAATATAATTTTATTTTCATAAATTTTATAGGAACAAATAACTTGTTGATAGAAACAAAATGAACTTCACTCTTATAAAGAATTTCGAAAACAATTAGAGTAATATCATTTCTTTATCTTTTCTTTTTTTATATAATATTATTCTAGTAATATAGCACTGGTTATCACTTTAGACAAACATAAATTACGTTCTATAAGAAATTATTAGTAAAACAAGGTTTGAGGCAAAGCCATTTCCACTACATTTCTCTATTTGTGAATACTATAAGTTAAGTACTTATTTTCTTAAAATTATGCAATTTCACAAAAGTATCAAGCCCATTCAATAATTTTAACGCAAGGAGGACAATTCAACCTACGATAACCCGCTGTTCAGATGAGAGAGAAGTGTCAAAAAAGGTAATGTTAACTTATATTTTCCTAAAAAAGTGGTAAAACAGTTAAGTTTATTGTATTAATTGTTAACCATTTCAAAAACATTTTTAATAGTCATCGGTCAGTATATTTCAATATACTAAAGATTTTATCCTTATATAACGTATAGGCAAGTTGAAATTTTTCTTCAT